>JARACY010001999.1:0-48481 GCA_029255725.1 Scrobipalpa atriplicella
TGCCTACGACGACAAAAAAGATCAGTACACCCGACCGCAATTTTATAGGTACTGCTGAATTATTATGAAAAATAGTGACTATTATATGCTATGGAAAACATATTCGTTTATAAATAGAAATGAAAACTATAACAAAATCTCGATATACCCTCCCTTTACGGCATACGAATCCAAATATGACCACAATTTTTTTATCAGTTATTTTCACTTAGTAAAGGTAACTAAACAAAAATAAACTATCAAAAATGGGTGGTCATATTTGGACTCGTATGCGTTAATGGTTTAAAATAAACAATGTAAAGCATCTCTTAATTAAGTTGCGAGTACTTAATAGAATATGCCTCCGAAATCGGCTCGGAGAGCGGCGCAAAGCCGTAAAGTGTCTCCTAGCAAACATTCTAAGAATCTCATTTAAAGTTCAGCATACTTAGGAAGTCAGAGTCAAGTGTATTATGTGAACGTGCAGCTTGCAGCTTGCCACTGGGACCAGCTGCGGAAATTACCTACAACTATAAAAGGTATAAGGGAGCTTTCTGCAAACTGATAGGAGTTGTCAACGAAACTGAACAACTTTCACTAAGAAATTCTGTCAGGAATAAAAAAAAATTGGCTTCCCTATACAAAATTACCACTTCCATCGAATATTTTTTTATGGGGAAGCCAAATTTTTTTTCAATTCCTGACAGAATTTCTTTGTGAAAGTTGTTAGTTTTCGTTGACTGAGCTACTCACTTTACATACAAAATTGACAACTTGCAAATTGATGATTGTAACGTGCAAATTGGGATCAGCTGTGGAAATTACCTACGAGTACAACTAGGCAGGGCCCACTTGTTTACGCTATTTTGCTTTTAAAGGGAATTTTATACAGGGCGACTTGACTTCTAAATATTAGTGACCTATACTTAGTGAGCAAGTACAGTGGAGCATGTATGGAATCATGACATGATAGGAAGCAATGTTCCCCGTGGAACTTTGGGTTAAAATAATTAAAATCAAATTCAAAATTGGCGATTTTATACTTTCTATGAATCAACTTTTTTAACAACTATGAAACAAATTAAAACTAAAAATCTTTGTCTAGGAGTTTTCCTATCACAGCAATACCAAGCAATACTTTCCTTAATCTTTAATTGTTTCGAAGCTATTCTAAATGACTGTCCAAATTTAATATCAGTACAAAAGCGAAATTTTGCCTGTCACCAATAAATTTTAACACAAAGCATTGTGTCGACTTCAAAATTATCTCTTAACGAAGCAGAATATCATGGACAGAGCAATATTCACGACTTAAATGATAAAGACTTTTGAAATTTCGCCGTAAGCTTTCTCCGTGCCAAGTGTTTCAAGTCGTCTTTACCTGCGAGCTGAAATTACTTGGGCTCGTCTTAATTTCTTAGCTGTTAGAGCGCTGGTTGTCAACTTTTATTGCAACACTTTTTAATTAATACAGACTATTATTTTAGTTAGTCCCTGCAGTGGGACATATCAGGCTGTTAATAATAATAATTATTATTATTTTAGTTAGCCATGGTACACTTGCCTGAGCAAACCCTATTAGTTTGTTCACTGATCGGCGTTTCCGACCCATTTCTAGAGAACCTTTATTTCGGGATTTATAGTCGAATAGAAAAAAAAATGAAAAATGTCGGGATAAAGAAATGTGTATGGGGGGCAGTATTTTTAAATAAATCAATATTTATTGTGTGAAAAAGCATATTACTTCGACTACATTACAAATAGTAAGTCCAATAACTGCCAAGTCAGTTTTACCGCGGTAAAAAGTAGCTTATGTAACTAAGAGTGAATGTAGCTTTCTAACGGTGAAAGAATATTTATAAACGGGTTTACATACATACAAAAAGAAACCTGTTTATAAATATAAGTAAGAATATTTAGAACCACTGCGTTAGATATAGAGCTCTACGAGAAAGGTAGATTTGCCTTTGTGGAAACCATTATGAATTTGCTTTTGTTTATACTAAGAAGCATAAGTATGTATGTAAATTACTTATAAGTACTTCACTTGCTAAGAATCAAAAGGATTCTCTTAAATTACGTAACTTAAATAGGTATTTTAAAGAAATATAGAGCAAATGTGTAAAGAGACGTATGCTCTATGTCTTGTCTCGACTACCTACCTACGAGTATAATATTATTCGAAGGGAATATAACCCACGACCTCTAAGATTGAGAGCCCAACGTTCTGACCACTCGCCCACACAGGCCGTTGTCTTGTTTGAATGCCCCTATTACATTTCTGAAACAACCTACCATTTATTGTCTTCAGGATTGGATCAATAGCCGTTATAATGAACTAGGACGGAAGATGGAATTTGATACTCCACTATCAATTACATTCAGGAACAAAAGGAAAACAGATTTCTTGTCTCTGTCTTGTTATTGGACACTTGATCTGTAGTACGATTGATTTACAGAGCTGATTTTATGTGCTTTTATAGTATGTACCCAGTCAATCACTTCGATATTTTTATAACTTTTACTGTAGAAAATATCTTACTCCCTTTGAAAATTATTTATTTTCCTGGAACAAAGCTACGAATAGAAAGTGAGTAATAAATATTCGGTACTATGACGCGGCAACAGGTACACATACTTAGCCTGGGGCGTCGTCGCTTCGCCGACAAAACATCCACCTTTACAATTTACTGTAAAAAAGAACCCTTATCTCGAAGACAGACAGACACCGCCTAAGGGTACACGTCCACTTGTTGCTTTCCGTACTATTAATTAAAATATACACAAAAGAATTTTCCACCAGACAGACGCCACGTGATTTAATACTGGGGGTAGGATAGGGAACTCTAATAATACCTACTCTACAGCTATCGACCTCGAAGACAAGTCCATTGTCTGCGTTGAATTTGAAGAAATTGGGTACCTATCATTAATTTTACATATCGGATAAGTGGAATGTTTCATTTTGCATGAAAAAATTGGGAGAAAAACCAACGAATTTTCATTGTGTAAAATATGGAAAAATCACTTTTTGCCCCTTTACATTAGACACGCAATCCTAACAAACACCCGAACGCACAAAAAGCTATTGTTTCTAAGGCTCGTATTTATAAAGCGATCTCAAGATTGAGAGCAATATTAAGTTTGGATTTGACAGGTCGTTTTGTACTGAAATGACATTTCTGATACAAACTAAAATTTGCTGTCACTCTTGAGAGCTGATTATAAATACGACCCTAAGGCTCGAATTTATAAAGCGATCTCAAGATTGAGAGCAATATTAAGTTTGGATTTGACAGGTCGTTTTGTACTGAAATGACATTTCTGATACAAACTAAAATTTGCTGTCACTCTTGAGAGCTATTATAAATACGACCATTAATTACAATCAAAACCTTAGTTCGTTACAAATTATTTACAGTTTTGCAAATAATAGAAAACACTAAACTTCTTACATTACATCTTGATAATGTTAGTAAGTATGACAAACGAAGAGAAATACTCGAGAGAGACTTTAGAATTTAAATATAACGATGTTGCTGTAGTGCCTTTGTATTGTAAGATTCTACTTTTATTTATACTATTCTTATTCGCAGTTCTATCTATTGTAAAAGTGAGTTTGCATGTCTCAGATAAAACAATTCCCATCATGTTTGTCGTTGAGCATTGTGCTTTGCTTTTATATTATCATGTTTGTGTTTCTTAGCTACGATTCCAACTTTAGCATAAAGAGTAGATAAACAGAGTTAAAGAATTTCTGCATTGAAAAGATAGAGAAATTACGATTGGACTGTTCTTGATTTTTGAATTTTTTTAAAAGTACGTATATTTTAAGCATACATTTTACTTATTATATATCAAATAGTGAGAACTAGCACATTATTTGTTTTTATAAATATTTAACATTGAATGAACAGTTTAGCACATTAGAAAAGATAAGTCTCAATACTGAAATAAATGAAATTAGGTATTAGGAGAAAATTTTTGATGTCGGGCCACATAAAATTTTAATCAATTTCGAATTTAAATAACAAATACAAAGTTATATCAGTTTCCATAAAATTAATGAATTGCATTTTTGAATTTTTTCACTCATCTAATACCAGCAATAGTTGAGCACTTCCTGTACAAAACATGAATTATTACAACACTTGTTGGTTATCAGATCATTTTCTTCCATCTCTCTCCTCCCCCTCAACATAGTAGCTGATCGCCTGGACATCCATCCCACTTCAGCGTTCCTCTTCGGCTTATCATTATTACAGACGAACATGGGCTCGTACATCGAACAGATTTCAAATATCATGATGCTTAAGTTCCGACTGCAAGCACTGAACTGTAAACATAGTGGTAGTAATTCTTCACGATTCATGTTTCCGATGACTTTACTGCCATTGGCAGAGGCAGCGACTAAAATGAGAATGACAAGATGTAGCTTGAACTGCATGGTGGGGCGGGCTGAGATCGAATGTGAAAATATTAAGGATCTTCGGGCTTTAATAGTAATCTAATCATTAATATTCAAACGTCAGGGCATAAGTAATACTCACGTGGGCAGAAATAGACATGAATGATGCAATTAATGTATTTTCTTTCTACCCTCTTACCTACATATTTTCTCTACAGTGTGTAGGCAAAGCTTTTCACATTCTTTTGTGTGAGATCTTTCCAATTTGAAGGCTATTTTATTAAGCTTGTTTTTATGTGCTTTGTCATTGTTTTCGTGGAAATTTTTGTGGAAGCAACGTGAGTCACAAAAATGTCTACCACATAATTTTATTATATTTTTGATAAGCATTTATGAATTAAAACAATCGTAGAAAGAAAACAAAAACGTTTATAAAACTATACTATTTCTTACAACGAAGTAACCAGAACTTTTACCTGTCTCTACATCCTATATACCTCGATAATTTCTAGGTCAAGTATAGGAGTGACGTCAACTGCACTGCACCGCTTTTGACATATTCAGTTCTCATTAGGATCAGTTCTGTATAGGTAATTACTCCAGAACTGCGCATTTGTAGTTACACGTGGAAATGAAATTAGTTCCTTGTGGTTTGGTATAATATTAAATTCCTAGTCCTGAAGATGTTTTTGCTAACTTCGAGTAAGTATATAGGTACAAAATTCTAACTGTAGCAGAAATTCTACGATAACGCAGAAAACTTACAAATAAATTACATTCTATATAAGTTGAAATTATGTTTCGTAAAAAATATGTAAGTAGGTACATCATTTCAATTACTGTTTATTCAACTTTTTTTTTCATTGAAATACATCAAGCTACGAGAGCTGACGGTATTTTTCGCTATAGATCATCCCGGTTGTCAAAGACGATTACTCCACCTAACCTTAATTAATCTTAATGATCTAAAGATTATCCACTGCATGGTATAAATACGATCCACTGTTAATTGGCCGGGCCGTCTAATCCAGCTGCTTCGAACGCTGCTATTATTAAGATATCTACTTATTTCGGGCCAGCGGACATCCTAATGAAATTGAGGTTTTAGGCGAGTATAGTTACAAACGTGTATCATAACATACTTTAAATTGTTTTGAAATGGGATTCAACTAGTCGATAAATTAAGTTAAGGACCTTAAGAATCTTGAGTACATAACTGCCATTATTATTATTAATACGAGTATAATTTTAAGTTGAAGTATTATTTTATCATTGGATGATTTAGAAAAAAAAGTAGATTATAAATTTTATTTTTGAGCAATAAATTAGTCAAAACTACTTGACCAACATCTACAAAACTTTAAGTTTCAATTCAACTGGATATAATTTCCTATCAGAGTACATATCAATGTTTTTTTTTAATTAATCTGATGCTTGAATAAGTTCAGATATATTATCCAGCATCAAAACCTCCATCGATACTATAACAAGCTGATGGCAAGCTTATTGTAACAACATTACAACAATCACGAAATAAGTATTTCGAATGACGAATCTGTTTCAAATTCAACTAACAATGCCTCTGACAACAACAACAACCCGAACCAATAAAGGGATTAAAGTGGATGGAACATTTCTCTCATAACATCAAAAAGTAATATCCGAGCGCTTCCATTCCCAATTATCGGGGTTTGCGGTCGCTGCTGCATTGTACAACGACCACAGATCATGTAGGCTAGGAGACCGCGTTAGAATAAAATATTTATTCAAGGACCAGACGAAAAAAAGGCACGCAGATAAATTGAACAAATAAATACTAGAAAACCAGAATTTAATTCTAAATATTAAATGAAAGTTGTTGTTCTGACCAAAGATGATGTTCTTTTGCAAAAAAAAGAATGTGCTCTACATCACAAGCTCGATAAGAACTTGCATTCACCGAAAATAAAAGTTTGAATCTAGTACAACAAAAAACAAAACACAGTAATTTTTCATTTTGTAAAGTCAAATTAGTCTAAGATCGTCATTTATTAAATAAATTACAACAATGCACATAAAACGTGTAAAAGAGGGATACCGATTGTGCGTATCTTTTATGTTCGTCAGCTTTGAATGTGAATAAAGCGGAGTCTTTAGGATACATAGTCACTGACAGCGCTACTGTAACTCTGCTTGCATACATTTGCTATTTCATCGAGATTAATTGCATTTGTTTAGGTTTTGTTTGCAAGTTAAGCGAGCTGAAATAAGCAAGATTAATTCTGATTGCAGATTTATCATAGTTAAGATATATTAGTTTTGCTTATAACTTATAATTTGGCTTTTAAAGTGCAAAATACCAGTACCTATTGGATACTATTTGACAAAATAAAAGAAACTTATTTGAATAAAATACAGTATAAAATTGACTCTTCACAAAACGCCAAGAACAGTTATCTGAGCAAAGATATTCAACTGACGTATCTAGCAACTGGAGTCTTCCAGTATTGTGACTGGAATAAATTACTGGCCTGCGAGCTGATGCAGACTTTTGGAAAGCATTTTACTTTATCCTGTATTACAATAGAAATGATAAAGTATAAATATTGTTGAGATTCATCATCGTAATGCATATTTTTGAAATTTTATGGCGCATATTATCGAGAATGGTGCATATGACTGAAAATGGTGTAGGTAAGTTAAGCATCAAAAATAGAAAAGAATACACGTTCACAAGAATGAAAACATTTTATAAACTTAGAATTAAATGTTTCAAACTATTTCAAAATTGTATTTTATGGTAAGTAAAGTCCTAATCAATAATTTAAATTCCGCCTACGAACGGTTTTGTATGCACGGAAAGCACTTTAAAATAAGCATTGTCTGTCCCACGAAATCATTTTCCACTTACAATATTCAGTTGATTTACCGACTGCAAACGTATTTGTGGTGTTGACATAGCAAATAAAAAGGTGCCTGCTTGGACTGATATTAAACGGATTTTTCTGTCTTTACCACATATTTTTCTTCAAGAAATCTACTAAAGGACTCATCAGGATTGATGACTTAGGATTGATTGATGAACGTTTTTGTCAGAAATTCGCAAAATTTTAAGCAATTTCTTTTTTAGCAAGTATGAATGTGATAAGCTTTAAGAATTTTGCAAAAATAATTGTCTGAAACTAAAATTGTCGCTTAAAGATGATAATAAGTGTAGATAAAAAAATCGAAAAGAAGATTGTCAAGAACACGAAACACGTGTACCTAAATACCTAGGCGGAAGCCACGTTCTTTTCGCATGCGCGAATTTTCTTGCGTCAAAACTGGCGGCGCGTCTTGCGAAAAAAACAAACGTATGGGAATGTATGGGAGAGGCCACGTCTTTCGGAGAGAGGCCACGTGTTTCGGCGTCCGGCGGTGCGAAATGCGAATGTCAAAAAAATCGCCCCTGCGTCTGCCAAACATCTGCCAAATCAGTACGGTTTTAGGGCTGCCGCTTGTATAATTTTAGTTTTTTTTTTATCTCGTCACGGAAAACGGACGATTTTTTACTAACTTAATAATAGTTAGTAGATATGTTATGCACAATCCCAGTTATCAGTGCGGGATGAGTTATCAGAACGGGGATGAGTTATCTGTGCGGGATGAGTTGTCAGTGGGGGATGAGTTGTCAGTGTGGGGTGAATTGTCAGTGTGGGGATGAGTTGTCAGTGTGGGGATGAGTTGTCAGTACGGGGATGAGTTGTCAGTGCGGGGATGGGTTGTCAGTGCAGGGATGAGTTGTCAGAGAGGGGATGATTTGTCAGCGCGGGGATGAGTTGTCAGTGCGGGATGAGTTGTCAGTGCAGGGATGAGTTGTCAGTGCAGGGATGAGTTGTCAGTGTGGGATGAGTTGTCATGTCAGTGCATGGATGAGTTGTCAGTGCGGGATGAGTTGTCAGTGGGGGACGAGTTGTCAGTGTAGGATGAGTTGTTAGTGCGGGGATAAGTTGTCAGTGTCAGACAACTTATGATGCGCTGACAATTTATCCCGCACCGACAACTTATCGCGCTCTGACAACTCATCCCCGCCCAGACAACTCATCCCACACTGACAACTCACCCCGCACTGACAACTCACCCCGCACCGCACTGATAACTCTTCCCCGCACTGACAACTCATCTCCGCCGACACGATCCATGTTGACCCGACGACCCATGACAGCGTTTTTTTTATTTAGTTCGGTATCTGGCATTTCTTCTATGCCATTTCGCGGTGTGGTTGAATTAAAAACTGCTCACTTCGCGGGCTGGCATTTCATCAGTACCACTCCGCGGATTGGTCGTTTTACATACCTGCCAAACCCCGAATTCAGCAATTGGCTTTTACGTGTTTGCCAGTCCGCGAATGGTTGCTTTAAAACGTCTGTTGTAAGATTTTTCTCTATAGAGCAATGGCAGCAATTCGTGGTTAACTAATAAGTCCAAACCTGTCACTTTCTATCATGAGGGAAGAGTACGGGATGGCAATAATTCTAGTTGAGATTTAGTTAAGTCGTGATGGTTACGAATCGGGCCCATTGTCTGTATCAGGTTCTTTGTTTACTTTTATTAGGATGTTATTTGTGTGCAATAATAAATGATTTAATATATATATTTTTAATCCGACTTTTGCACCGTGATACTCAGAATAAAACCTCCTTGTACTGGTGATTGACGGAAATTTCTGTCAATGTTCCGCGATGAAAACATTACATTAGAATAATTTTACAGCTACAAGCTTTTTAATGTGAATAGTAGGTATATAGCTTTTTGGATGTGGGTCACTTAGTATATTTTCTTTTAAATGTTTAAGTTTTTATGTAATAAATAGTTAAAAATTTCCGTCATATAATTTCAGTTGGAGAACTACTACGCTGTGATAAGATTGCAAAATATTTTCACCTGGCAGCCCTAACATGTTTTGACCATGAGTCCGTGCCAAATAACTTTGCGCGTGAAGAAAAATGGAACTAATTTTTCCAGTCTCCAAAGTGTCATGTTCTAAAGACACTAGCGCCATACATAACCGCAAAGTTATCTGGCACGGACATGGACAATATGTTAACAGGACTGAGCTCCGGCAACAAGAAAATGTGCCGTGCGAGATAGCTAGATGTGAACTCTCTGTCCCTTTTGAATAAAGGAGACCGTTCCAAAAGTTCCAAAACCGTATACCGGGGTAATATCCTATGGTGCACTGCACTTATTACCGTAATTCTGCTAGCAGTGGACCACCAATCAGACGTCAGCAAAACAACAGTAACAAAAAATTTTATTTGAAGACTTTCGCGTTTTGCACACATTATAACTCAAACACATACGTGCTTTGATACCCCTGTTAAACAGTTATAATGGCCCCGATTCGTAACCATCCCGACTTAACTAAATCTCAACTAAAATTATTGCCATCCGGTTCTGTTCTCTCATGGTAGAAAATGACAGGTATGGACTTATATTAGTTAAGTCGCGTATTTTGCAATCATGAATTGCTACCAATGTTGAACTTGAGTTATCGCCTAAATTAAAAAATAATACTGAAACTCTCGAATTCCTTAGCTGGTTTTTAAAGTATATACCTACCCGGGAGGAGATGCGGTTGGCACATTCAATGTTTGTTTGTTTGTTTGTTTGTTTAAAACCGTATACTGGGGTAATATCGTATGATGCACTGCACTTATTATCGTTATTAGGTAATTAAAATTTATTTTTCTGGTATATTTCAAATTCTGCTAGCGGTGTGTTTGTTATTGCATGCAAGTCCGTTTTCTTGATTGACATTTAAGTCCAAAAATAAACGAATTTTGATTTGAAGTTGCTCAAGCTTATTTAAAAGCTCATCTGCGGCGATATATAGCGGGAGTCGGCGATATCTAAAATAGGAAAGAGTAAAGTTTAAGAAAGAGATAGTAGGAAGATTGATAATCAAAAATGTTGACTAAACAATATTTTGTTTTATTTGTTACTGAGCCTTAGCCATACGGTTACGGAACAGTCTCCCCTAGTTGCTTTTATTTATTTTTATGTATGATATTTGCTTTTAATTATGTTTTATACTTATGAAATGAACGATTACAAAGGGACAAAGAAATCACGTATCTCGTTCGATACGAGTTCTATCTCGCTCGACTCGTTTTTTATATGATAGCTCTGGCAGACCATATTCAATATTAAATACAAGTTCATAGGGCGTTACCTACACCCTATGAACTTGTATTAGAATGTAAATTTTTTATACCTAGTGCTCAGTCCTGTTATTAGCAATAAGTCCATGGTTTTGACATGGCATATATTAGACATATATTGACATTACGTGACATGTTTACATAAATTCGCGCATTTGGTCGCGGCTTCTTAGTACAGGAGTCAACCTAGCGATAAATGATGACCATCGAAACAGATGAAACGTATGCATGGAGTGTGGCAAACCTCAATGAAAACTTATCAAACGTCTACCAATCGAAATATAATCGAAATAAAAAAGTATATAGTTCGTAAATAATGTCTCCTTCATTTTGTATGTGTTCCAATTATGTACATCAAAAAGTTAAATTGGTAATCTACTGGATTACAAACAATAAATAGGTATTGTTTTGCTATACAGGCATCATTAATTCAAAATGGTATCATTTATTTAATATTATCAAAACTTTAGACAAGTGTATCGGCATCATGCTCTTGGTCTATATTGGTCATGGCCTGTAGTCAATTTAGACGCCGCCGCAGAAACAGACGCCAAAACAGACGCAAAAGTTGCCGCAGAATCAGACGCGCAAAGACGTGGCTTCCCTGTAACCATTATATGGCGCTAAATATACTTATATTTATTACTTCCATGCTGGACTGGGAATGATAGAAAAACATAGAATGTGCCAGCTGCATCTCCTCCCGGGCATGCTGTAAAAACCAGCTAAGGGATTTGAGGGTTTCAGTGTATTGCAACTTAGGCGATGGGCTGACAACCCATCACTATAGCAATACACATAATCATCTGTAATAAAATAACCCTCAAAACTTGTCAGACGTGGCGGAACGACCTTTGGGTCGTTTTCGCTCTGTCTACCCCATTAGGGATAAAGGCGTGATTTTATGTATGTAAAAAATGTCAACTGCTCTAACCTCAAAGTCATTCTTACTTTTTTTCATTCATATTCTCGTGGCTTTGTGTAACGAGGTGCCATCTAATTCTAAATGAATTGTTTCGTTTGATGTCACGAAAATCAATACTCGCCAAGTGAGAAAATACCTACGTATTGATCGACAGGCCAATTTGAATATTGTTTTGTGAGGTTGGCTGTACTATCGTGTCGCGTTGAATGTTAATTTGTTTATTATTTACAAGTACCTACTTGCTTGCTTAGTTACGTGTTAGACAGAAATAGAGTATCATATGGTATCATCCATAATTTCCTATTGTATCGTAAAGGGCGACTAAGGGATGATATCCAAGGAACCATGCAACACCCCAATCACTGGGGGACTATGGTACTTTAGTACCTACATATAGATCAATGCCCCTAATCTAGGGAAGCCCACGTCATGTTCAGTTCAGCAGTAGATTATTGTGGGTTTTGTATTTACACACAGCAAAGAATAAATGTGCACAATCGCTCAAGACAAATTTGAAATTTCACCTTGTTAAAAAAAAAATATTTATTTTATATTTTTTCTGAATCTGTACGTAATTTAAAAAAACTAATTTCATGGTTTTCGGTTTTAAATCAGCCATTATTTTTATCGTCACAACATAACGTATCGAGGACCTTCAAATCCGACCAAGAAAAATTAGAACCCAAGTCACAAACCACTTTTCCACAGAGATACTTATTAAGTACTTATAATATGGTACAGTTTTTTTACCACAAAGTTTTTACATAACCAAATCAACATAGAATATTTAAACCATTAAGAATATTTCACAGTCTAGTTCTGTTTATGAAGTAGATACGAACAGACAGACATGACAGACACATTAGAGGGTTAACGACCGCTGCGTGTTGTGCATTTGCAAATAAAAGGGTAGAACTGTGAGGGAATGTTTAGGTTTACTACCCCTGGCTATGATTGCTTGCCACGATCGAAGAATACCGGATGGGGACAGCGTAAACTGATAGGGGGTTGCTCAATAAACAAAACTGAATAACTATCACCAGGAAATTCTTTCACGAAATGAAAAAATAAATTTGCTTTTCCATACAAATTGTCTGATGTGGTCCTTTTGTATGGGAAAGTAAATTTTTGAAGTGAAACTTCTTTAGGCGCGTTGAGAGGGAAAGTACGCTATTTTTATCCTAAACTAGTCTAATCAGCAACTTTTTATGAAATGTCAAAAACGCTTTTTTGTATGAAAATAGTGAGTTATGACGTCACTCCTTCTGTAAATATTGCCTGGTTACTCAAATCAATAACTTCTATACCTATTTTTAACTCTATTATTTTTAAATGTGCATTTCTTTTTTTTGTATTTTTGCTATCAGTTTTAAGTATTATTTATATTACTTATTTATTACTTAACTGCCTCTGTGGTCTAGTGGTCTAAGCCGTGGGCTTACGATCCGGAGGTCCTGGGTTCGATTCCCAGGGGGGTACACAAAGTTGATATTTGTCAATTTATCACTTTGTGAGGTTTTCTCCAGTTTGGTTAGGACATTGCAGGCTGAATCACCTGATTGTCCGAAAAGAAAAAGGATTCCGTGCTTCGGAGGGCACGTTAAGCCGTCGGTCCCGGTCGCTGTCTTTGATAGTGGTCGTTTCTGAAACCATGTCAGAGGCCTATAGCTGTGCTACTAGGCGGTTTGAAAAACTCTGACACCAGGGTTTATCGGGTCGTTGTTCGACTCGAAAATCCACTCGCTAAGAAGAAGTATAAAAGTTTGAAAAAATTTTAGCCGCCCAGCCATTTTTTAGTCAACATGCCTATTTCAAGGTCGGGTGACGGAAATACGTCACGGCGGGGGACGGTATCGAAATGTCAAAAATTTCAAAGAAGTTCACTTCAACACGTGTGCTCGGCACACACGATCTTTTTTTCTTTCATCTTCTGAAACAATTTCCTGGTGAAAGTTGTTCAGTTACGTTGACTGAGCAAGCAACCCCTATCAGTTTTCGGTACGCTGTCTCTTACACCCGGTATACAACGTGTAGCAGAAAGGGTAGGTATATGTATATGCATCGAGAAATGTGTGAATCTACCCATGAAACTGAACAACTTTCCCTAAGGAACATAGGTCAATATGCGAAAAGAAGTTTTCGCCTTCCAATACTAAACGCGCTATCAGCTGATGCATCTAGTATGGAAGGTCAATTTTTTTTTTCGTTTTTCGACCTATGTTCCTTAGGGAAAGTTGTTTAGTTTCATGGGTAGATTCACACATTTCTCGATGCATATACCCTTCCTGTTACACGTTGTATATATTGCCACGATTGAAGGGAATAATTTTAGAATGAAATATTCCGACGAATGAGGAAGGAAAAACGTATATTTGTAATGTGTTTTGTGTTATTTCGAAACGTGATCATTGTTGAATACATTTTGATAAATAAAAACGGTTTTAATACCTAAAGAGTTTCATAATACCTAAGGAAGTATTAAGTAATTCAAAATATACAAAATACCTACGTACAAAATACAAAAATACAAAATAGTTTATTATCAGTCCATGAGATACAGAAAATGTTTACTAAGGTTACCAGGAGCCTTTGCCCTGCAGTGGGACATATCAGGCTGTTAATAAAATAAAATAATAAAGGTTACCACACTAGGCCAGGCCTGTGACGTGGTGTGGTGATGTAAACTTACCTAATGTAAAAATATCTACTTATTGTCATATTACTACCCTATACCTGAAGCCTACCTTCCAATTATAACTGAGTTACGTAACTCAAATAAGTAAGTTTCCGAAACACCTTACCTTGAAATATAATAATAAAGTTAGTTGTGATAGTGTCTAAGTTAGATTCAAGTTAAGTGATCTTATAACTTCGTCACTGAGACTTTACTTACTTGCTTTTGCGTTAAGGTGATTCCTACCGGCAAATGGTTGTTTTTAAATGGATATTTCTCCTAAACAAATCAATGGAAAATTCTAAAAAAATACACATCTAAGAAATTAGTTCATGGTTATAATTGCAACGTTTGAAAATATTCTAGTTCATAAATAAGTATGCTAAAAAAGATCTGAAAATAAAGCTGTTTTTAACAGTAAATTTGATATTCGTCCTTCTAAACTATTAGCAGCGCGTACACGGTTCCTTCGGGAAATTATCCGTATTATAAGTATCTAAAATTGGTAGGTATATAGCACTTTTTAATCCGATGCTTAGTTTTTATGGAATTAGCTTTTTTGTGCGTTTGTCTTCCATACCTAATATTGCTCTCCATCTTGAGATCGTTTTATAAATACGGGCCTAAGATTGTGTCCGTGTTGTTGTTGTTGCTGCTATAACAACATATACTAAAAAAATAATAAATATTTAAGGGGGGGCTCCCATAAAACAATCGTGATTTTTTGGCGTTGTTGCATAGATAATGGTACGAAACCCTTAATGCGCGAGTCCGACTCGCACTTGGGTGACTTTTTGGATAAGGCTCAATTCACACCGGGACGGCAGCGGCCGGCAGCGACGCGACGAGCACTTTCAGTGTGAAATAATTTTAAACTTTATCTTCATGCTTATAAATATTAGTATCGCTTGAAAAGTACGAAAAGGCCGCGCGGCCGCCCGCGACGACGCGAGCTGCCGCGCGGCCGCGAGCGGCTGTCCGCTCCCTGCGCGCGCGCTCCTTATAAGCATGAAGATAAAATTTAAAATTGTTTCACACTGAAAGTGCTCGTCGCGTCGCTGCCGGCCGCTGCCGGCCGCTGCCGTCCCGGTGTGAATTGAGCCTTAATCGGCTACTTTCCAACTAGTCAAATCAGCAACTTTTTATGAAATGTCAAAAACGCTTTTTTGTATGAAAATAGTAAATTATGACGTCACATTTTAGTAAATATTGACTACTCAAATCAATAACTTATATACTTTTAACTCGATTATTAAAATCGAAATGTGCATTTCTTTTTAAATGATGAATGAAATCCACAATATTTTTAGCCATCAGTTTTAAGTATAAACGTTTTGAATTTTTTAAGCTACCCAGTCAAGTACCCAATTGTGTTTACGCCCCGTGGCATGGCATGTTTTTTTAACAAGTTTCAATAAAAAGCTGTTGGCTGTATGTGGCCATAACGTTGATCCACGTGGTTGGTTTCCAAACAATTTCAACAACAACGTGTTCTGAAGAAACCGCACTTTTGAATACAGATTTCATTTCATCCAATTACTGCTGACGATAATTCTTGCTGGGATTGTGAAACTTTACAGTTACTTTTACTGAGTTTCAGAAGATTGTACGGTTTCAGGCCGGACGGAATAAATTATTGCCCAACTTGTGTATTTTTATTGCGTAGTAATGAAATGTTTCAGTGTATATTTTAAGAAGAAAGTTCTCATGTAAATTAGAACCCACTGTGTAATTTTCAGCTTATTTTTGTCCCTTTTCTGGCCGATCGTTCTTTAAGATAAAGGAGGATAGTCTTTTGGCTCGTATTTATAAAGCGATCTCAAGATTGAGAGCAATATTAAGTATAGATTTGACATGTCGTTTTGTACTGAAATGACATTTCTGATACGAACTCTAACTCGCTATCACTCTTGAGAGCTGATTATAAATACGGGCCTAAAAGTCAAAAACATTATTACCGTTTTATAACATTTTTGATATTTTTATGTTCATTTCTGCTAAAAGTTATAGTAACTATTACGTAGCGCTGTCTACGAATTGTAACTGCTGCGTAGCAATTTCGTAGCGTAGGCTACGAGCGTAGGCCTATTAATTTAACTTTAGGCATGGTATTAGAAAAACTTTAGGTTGGATGACGTCACTACCGCCATTGAAATTCGAATGCCAGTGAACCTTCTTATTACCTATAGAGTTTGCTAGAGGTGAGGTGTACCGACCTATAAGGCGCATGGCAAATAGAAAGCGATGCGGTGCCGGTGCGTCGTCGTTGCGTCGTTTTTGTATAGAAACTTCAAATCAAGCTGCGCTGCGCGGACGTAAATAACATACAAAATCGGCGCGCCGGTGCGTCGCCTAAATCGCTTCCTAAATGCCATGCCCCTAAGAAAACAGGATTTAAGTAGGCATTAATGGTTTCAGAAATTTATTTCCTAAATTTTACTACCTACTTACCTCTATTGTCGTTCGCCTTTACATGGATGGCTCGAATAATCATTTTTACGTCTCCCAATCAACTGATTAATTCATGTAGTTCAAGGGAGTGACGTATTTTGTAGTATTCATATTTCGACAACATTTATCTCAAGAAAACTACAATGTATTTCTTTATATTTATAATAAAGATTTATTAACACGGTATTCGTGGAAGTGTGATTCATACTTTCTTAAATTGCTGTATAGCGTGTAACACTTTAACACAATCTAAGCTAAATCGCTGAAACTTATGTAACTACTTTATAAATGAGGGCTCGAGGGGTGTTGATATAAAAAAAGACTAAAATGTAGGTCCTTTGAAGAAACAAAGAAATAAACACTAGTCAAATGTTTCGGTAAAATAATTACTCGGTACTCGAAAATATAATAGTACATTACGATACAAGTGCGGTGCGTCGATATTTACAGCCGAGGCGATATTGCTAGCCCGAGCCGTAGGCGAGGGCTACAAGAAAGCAGAGGCTGTAATTATCAAACCGCACGTATGTCGTACGACGTTTTATAACATATTTGCGAGGAAATAGCTAAAAAATTAAAACAATACAGCGAAAAGAAAAAAAGCGAGGAATAATTTTTACTCGTTCACAAATTAGCAATGCGCGCGCATCCACAGGGGTACGTTCTGTCGACCCAGTTCGATATTTATACCGATCGAATCTTATACTAGTAGGACGCACTGAACGTGCACCTTAGCTGCTGTCAGATAAAACTTCACTTCCGGTGCGCCTCTGAACGGGCCGGATAAAAATTAACCTAGTCGAAATTTCGTCTGTCTCTGAACGGGCAATATAATTTTTAACCAGGTTAAATTTCGATCGATCGAGCGTTTCTGAACGTACCCCACATTACCTAGTATATATCGCGCAGCGCTTTTTTTTTAAGGCAAAGCAAAAAAAACCAGCCAGTATTACTAATAAACTAAATTAATATTTTTTTATTTTGTTACAGATAAATGGTTGTAATTTATTGTAAAAATTAATTAAATCAAAGAATTAAATGTTTATTTTATTATACTTTATCTCCCAAAGTTAATTTTATTTATAAAATGTTGACCACTTTTCTGCCATAAAAACTCTTTGCTAAGATTTAAAAAAGTACCGTTCGATAAACCGTGCGTTTTACCTAATTAAAAAAAAAAAACTCGTGTGTTTTACAGCACTCGTGCATTTTACATTACGATTACGCTCAAGTACGTAATAAGATACAATACAATATTGAAATTGGTGTAGTAAGAGACCCTTTACGAGCAAATGTGTTATAAAAAAAAAAAATTGATTTATTTCAGAAAACTGTATTCATTTAAACCGTTAACGTATACGAGTTCAATTATGACCACCCATTTTTGATCATTTATTCTTGTTTACTTTTATACTTAGTAAAAATCATCATCATCAACCACAACAGTCCACTGCTGGACATGGGCCTCCCCGGCATTGGGGGTATATGCCATACTCACTCACCACGCTTGGCAGGCGGGTTGGTGAGCGCAGTACAAGTTTTCCATTCACTGGGAACTATGATTCCCATTCCCTGGATTTATCCCTTAGTCGCCTTTTACGACACCCACAGGAAGTTATGGGGTGATGCTATTTTTTTCATCATCATCAGCCACAACAGTCCACTGCTGGACATGGGCCTCCCCAAAATTTTCTTTTATTCTTAGTAAAAATAACTGATAAAAAATTTGTAGTCCTATTTAGACTCGTATGCCGTAAAGGAATCCCACTTACAACATGTTAGTTATTTTGATTATACCTATTGCAATGCTTACATACATACAACTAAATATTAAAACTTGGATTCTGAATTCCAGATGTTACATCACGCTAAGCCAACTCTTCCAACTTTATGCAGATTGGAAACTCCTAGCAACTGCTTGGCTGGTTGCCTGATAGCAACTTAAGCTTCTGGAGTCTGGACTAAGCACTTTTCTTAGCAAATTTAGAAAATGTGCTTATGCACTATTCTTTTCTTGGCAAAATCTGAAAACGTACCTTTGAGACTTAAGTAACGTATCTTGTTCAAACAATTAACTTCAAACATTTTTTTGTCGGAATAATTATCTTGAATGCCATGGTATTGAAACGTTTTATTTAAACTCCCGATATTTTTGCGCTAATGATTCAAATTTACCTAATTAGTTTATCAAGGTTAATGACCATTAAAATGATGCTTTAGAAGTACACAAGACCGAGACGTAGGAACAACCAGAATGTGTCATACTAATATTATCCTACTAATATTATAAATGCGAAAGTTTGGACTCAATCACGCTTCAACCACTGAACAGATCGGGATGAAACTTCGAACACATGTAGAAGTTAGGTCCTGGATACAAATCGTCTGATCAAGGTGGTCATTTTGTATAGGAACGTAAAAAATAAAACATTTTCTGAAAAAAATTCTGGCGTAAGTTGTTCAGTTTCGTCAACTGAGCAACCCCTATTATTTTGCGGGAAGCTGTCCCTTACACCCCGTATAGATGACATCATCTGGCATCGTGTCATGTCTTATCCATCAGAGATCTCATTAACACCTCAAATTCCTGTCACAATGCTGTAGGGTGTAGGTAAATAATAAAAGAGCCAACTGAAGTTCGCCAGTGGAAAGCCTAGTAAGAAGCAGTCCAAGGTCTTGCCTTATTAGATTAATGCGAGCTAGACACATTTCTAATGAATGGAATAACTAAGTGGAATGTTAGTTGTTTCGCTGGAATATTTATTAGTTTCATTATAAAAACTAGAACGGACTTTTAAAGAAAAATTACCGTGAACAATTTTGGAGCCCTTTCGTACTTTTTTTTTTATATTCTCCTGTTTGGGAAGGCGAAGAGCGTGAGCCCATGCAGACTAGTCTTCAGAGTGTATTTTCTTTTGTCTTCTTATACCTAATCTAACCTACGCTAACCTAAAAGTCATTGGAATGCGCCGGTGATTCACATTCCAATGCTCAACAGACTTTTGCGTACAGTATATTGTTCGCACTATGTCAAGTCTTCTTGTTTGGCAAAGTTTAGGCTCGTATTTATAAAGCGATCTCAAGATTGAGAGCGATATTGAGTGCGGATTTGACAGGTCATTTTGTACTCGAATGACATTTCTGATACGAACTCAAACTCGCTGTCACTCTTGAGAGCTGATTATAAATACGGGCCTTAGATTGTCCCATAAAAAATGAAATCCCAAGATCCGGATCAACAACGTTCCAATAATTATAAACCAATTCTTATTTTCCTCTTTTCAGGACGTGGCGTTCATCAACCCAGCGAACGTCGTGTTTGTCTACATGCTGGTGCGCGAGCTGGTGGATGGAGAGCGCATCGGCCGCCCCCAGGACCTGCAGGCCGTCGTCCTCACCTGCCTCTACCTCTCATACTCCTACATGGGCAATGAGATCTCCTACCCGCTCAAACCTTTCCTCGTAGAGGACTCTAAAGACAAGTTCTGGGACCGATGCCTCCTAATCGTCGATCGGCTGTCCTTCAACATGTTGAGGATCAACTCTGAGCCTGGTTTCTTCACGGAAGTGTTCACGGAGCTGAAGGCGTGCGGGACGGCGGACTCGCCGCCCCCTGCGCCCGCGCACCCCGCCCCTGCGCCGCCCCCCCATGCCCTCACGCCCGCCTGACACACAGAGGTCGCTGTGCTCCGGCTGGCGCTCACTGATCGCCCCAGTAGGGTCTGATGCCGGCTTTACAGCACTTCTAGTCTTGGTCAATCGTGGTCGTTTTAAAAAGAACGTTATTTTGAATTTCGAACGAAAGGTTCTACCAAGCGTTTGTGAAAACATTACGTTTTTGGGTTGTTTACATTTGGAATATAGGCAACAGGAAGAAATTGGGCGCTTTTCCACTAGAGGGCACGGCAACGGCGACGGCACGGCGAGATCACGTGACAATATCTATGGGAATCGATGACATGCCGTGACGGTGCCGTGCCGTCAAGTGGAAAAGCGTGTCATATAATTTCATTGATTTTCATACATTATCTCACCTACGATATCGTCGACGGTACCGTGCCGTCGCCGTTGCCGTTGACGTGCCGTCTAGTGGAAAAGCGCCCATTCCAGCACCACGTGGGTTAGTTGGTGTTAGTAAAAACTATAATAAGAAAATAATAATATCATACCTATGATCATACTAAGTATATTTTATTTCATGTTTATTACATTAAAACGTAACAAATAACTATGATTTAAAGACGCAATCGAGTATACTATACCATATAATTAGTGTCAAATCCAATTTAGTGACCTTAGAAACGAGTGAGAATGGACAGAATAAAATACATTTTGCTCAACATTAATCTATAGAACCATACAGTTAGACGAATAGGCTTATGATTGACCAAGACTGTTGCCTAGAAAGCGAAGCGGAGAAAAAACGGGAAAATCTGATTATTCTGCATCGTAGACTGGTATACAAGCAGAATTTTCGAGGGTTGATGTCTAGTCATTGTGATAAGTGTGTGAGATCCATTGTTTGTCCAGAAAAGTTATCAGTAATGTTTAAATATAGTTATCGAGGCCATTACATAGAGTTGTCAATTCGATCGCGGTCGAATGTGCATCAACTCAAACGTAACGGCCGCGGGTTGAGAACGTAACTTACTACGTATACTACCTCTCGCCAAAAGTCGTTTAACGCACAGTGCTGCCATGATTTTTCTTTCATGCGACAACTTTAGGAACTAATTCATAAATTACGTTCTTTATGCATAAACTAAATAGGATAAGCTAAAAAGCAGAAAAGTCTCGGCAGCTCTGCAAATTGACGTAAATAATTACAAGCTCACTTGTCGTTCACGATTAAAATAACCACGATTATAAAATAGGCGATACTGCAATTTATGTATGTCTGTAATGTTCTCGTAGTAGGTAATTGTCTGGTAATGTTACTTTCTTAAGCTGCTGATCAGACAGCGATGGTAGTCCAATAACATCGGTTAGATAATAAGTTAAGAGTATCGTAACTGTAGTGAATTGATCGTACTTATTTGCCATATAGTTAGATGATACTAGTGAAATGTTCTGGCAGGCGGGAGGATGCAATATTCAGCTCCGTGAATGGTAGGTATTCCGGTAAACCCTTCAATGAAGTGTACGTATTATGGTGTGGCCGCGGCTTTAAGCTCGGGATGACTAATTCGAGGCAATGAAGTATATTTATAATACAAATAGGTCAAATTTTGCGAACGAATAAGCGTTTTGTACAGTAATATTGAATAATACATTAAGTCATAAAGTAAGTTTAGACAAAGGAGGGTCAGGTGTGATGGTTGCTGGCACTCGGCTCACCTGCCCCCGTAGCATGCGGCTGCGATAAGGCCGTGATAGCCGTTTTATCACACATTTTATCGCATCTCTCTGTCAAATTGTATGGGAGTTTGACAGATAGATGCGATATATTAGTTATCGCGCGACGGCATGCTACAGGGGCTGGGTGGGGCCCGCCACAACGCCTTGAAATACTTACAAGAAAATACAAGAAAATACTTACAAGTCCGAGTTTTCTTGCTCTCGCTTATATTAAAATTTGATCGAAGGCTTTTAGCCAATCTTGTCTTAAATTTTGCATTCTTATATTATTAATAGAATCTACATAGATAGGTTTCTGATTCACAAACTAATTGAGTCGTTAAAAAATGGCAAAATTCTTGCTGGGACCGATATTCTGAGGTTGGCTTCGTGTTTAAAGAAACAGTTTGTTAATTAAGGAATAAATTAAACAAAATATTTAAAAGCTTAATTTCGTTTAATGAAAGTTGCAGATTTTCAGATTGTTTCTTTTCAATGGAATGTAATGATAATGATGGAAGGGTGTAAAGTTACATGACCTTTCCCTCTTTATTAATTAGATCGGATATGCTAGTACCATTTTCATCTCCTCACCGAGTGCCGTAGATAAGTTAAATTAAATCGTTTAGTGGAGTGAATGTCATTCATGATGGTATGTCATAATGAATACCTATTTAATATGATAAAAAAGGAATCTTATAAAAATATGTTCCAAGTCATTACAATTAGGTAAACGTAGTTGTCTGTGATGTTTGAACAAAGATTTGTGTTGGTGATATGTAGGTACATGTCTTGTTTTGTTATTTAAATTATTTTTTATTCATCATAATTTGAATCGTTGTAATATTTTTATTAGGTTTTCTTTAAATTTAAGTAGAAGTTAAGGAAATAAATAACTTGTTTACTTCTAAAGATATTATAATTGGGTGATAAACTTTATTTTACGGTAAACACCTTTTGCTAATACCTATGATATTATTTTGTGATTGTATTATATCATTAACTCATTATTATAAGAAGTACCAACCAAAAATATTTCACGAAACAAATTATGTGTTATTTTTATTAAAAATATCAAAGCAACATCTTAAAAAACTTGTTCTATTCCATTTAATATTTTTTATAAATGTTATTTATTTCATAATCTGTTCCTTTGAATTCCATTCTAAATAATATGTCAGATAAACTTAAGAATAATGATTATAACAAATTGCTATGATCTCTGTAGGTATATATTTTTTAAAGGCATTAAGAAAGTAACACACTTTTGTTTTCTCAGCATGAGAATATAGAAACTAAAATATTAATGAAGTTTGGTGGACTTTCTACTTAGTCAGTCCAGCAGGTAAATATGCGTACACAGAATAATAAAGACACTAATAGTTACAAGGGAATGGTGTTTGAAGACGTAACAACTGAGTTTATCACATAGTGACATGTATAGAATGTAAAAACACAGTGTGTAAAAAATAGTACTGCGTTCCTTTAAATCACGTAATGTATTAGTAATATACAACACAAACTACACATTAAATAAAATAAATAAAAATATTTAAGTTTTATAAAGTGGGACACCACAGGCTCATAAAAAAAAAGTTTTATTAAATTCGTAAAACAAAATCAAGTAAGCTAACCGTAGTCATACACACACGGCGTTCGTCACAGGCAGGACTCACAGTCACAGACAGGTACAGCTGGTACTCTGCCGCCGCCGCCGCGCCCCGCGCCAACACAAGGTTGTGCAACACAACGGTTAGCCTACTTTTTTCAGTTTAACGAATTTTATTTTATGTTTATGAAATTTAAGTATTGTTATTTATCTTATTTAGGCCCGTATTTATAAAGCGATCTCAAGTGTGAGAGCAATATTAAGTATGGATTTGACAGGTCGTTTTGTACTGAAATGACATTTCATGTATCTACATCTTAAGTTAAGTTAAGTTAAGTAACAAAAACATTGTCGACTTGGGTGTATGCCTGTAAAGATAATGTACCTATTGTGTATTATTAACATAAATAAATAAATTGAAAATTCAAATTGAAATTTCTGATACGAACTCAAACTTGCTGTCACTCTTGAGAGCTGATTATAAGTAAGTAAGTAAGTAAGTAACTCTTTATGGCACACAAAAAAAATACGGGCCTTAATGTGTGGTGTGGTTTGTGTTGTGTATCACTAATACTTTACTTGGTTTAAAGGAACTTAGTACTTTTTTTTACATCCTGTATATAGGGTAGCTTAAGGGGTGTTTCAGTAACGTAAAAGGAGTCCATAAAAAAGATATAAAAAAAATCAAACTCAAAAAAAAAAAACAATAATAGGTAGTCGGTATTTATTATTATTCCAAGAGCTGCATTTAGCTCTCGCGCTATAACCGAGCTCACGCGAGTCACTATCATTGGTCGATAATCGAATCATTATGAATACCTACCGACTATGGTTTTTTTTTTAAGTTGTAATTTTTTAAATATTTTTATGGGCTCCTTTTACGTTACTGAAACACCCTCTAAGCTATGGCACGCAATTAAATTAACACCTTGTATAGTGAGTCCATAAAACACTCGCATTATTTTTTGGTTTCTATATTGCTATGATTGATATTTTATTATTAAGTGTGGAAGTGCATGCATAGCATTACCTAACTAAGGTATTACTGAATTGGTACCTCTTACAACATTATCCATATAACTCACGTTTGTTAATTAATCTACTGTAAATATACCCAATTATTAAAAAAAACTTTCGTATATACAAATTAGTTGTTTTAATTCAAATTCACTCACACATTCCTATAATATAAATTAAATAAACTAGAAATGAAAATCATTGTGACCTACTTGTAGAGGTTCCGTAGTTCCGTCCATATTCTATCATTAATTTAATCCCTAATATAAATATTTGAAGAATACAATTTAGGGTCAATTTACACCAGGAAGCGACGAAATATTTACAATGCAACAAGTAATTTAAAAAGTTCAAAAATCCCAACTGCGTAGAAACTGCGTAAATAAGCTTCAAAACTTTAAATCGTTCGGTGCAGTCGTTTTCGAGTTTGTTCCTAAGTCATAAGGTCGCAACAAATAAATATACAGACAACAAAAACACAAGTCTTTCCTCTTTATAAAATTAGAATAGAAGAAGGAGTGCGACGAATACATTTTTCTGTTTTCGGTAGGTACCCCGATCCCCAAAACGATATAAAGTTAAAAACGATCTATAAATGGCTGCAGCCGCTCGAATATGTTCTCACTCAGTCTCTATTAGGTAGAGCGAGAACGCATGCGAGGCGGACCAATCACGAAGCGAGCGGACGCCATTTTCAGATCGTTTCTTTAAGTATGTTCAGGACAAAGAAATAATTCAGGCGACCATCACACAATACGTGTATCGTTCTTCGTAAGTACGGTTTGTATGGAAAAAACGCGGGGTATGGCACACTGGCTCCGCGTCTACAGGTGTTAACAGACGACCGCACCGGACTGTCAAATTGGTGCGCGATTCGATGGTGTGGACGACGGTCCGCCGCACATTATTATTATTATTGACGGGACAGTGTTACCACAATGATACAAAAGTAACATTTTACGTTATTTTTGACCCTCTCTGGATGATGAGGGGGTTTTTTTGCGTGCTGCACCTTAGAAGTCAGCTATATCCCATTCAATGACTTCGCTAAATGACGTTCAGTCAAGACGTTGAACGTTACATTCAACGACTTGACGAGTTGTCCTTTATTCATTTAATTAAATGCTGTCATTTAATTAACGAGCTAGTCATTCAATCAAATCGCGTATTCAACTAGATCACTGCGACATTCACATTGGGCTCCGCGCTACGCGGCGTAGCGCGTGATTGTCTATGGTTCCATTGTTTTCACCCCGCGCCGCTCCGCCAGTGCGCCATACCCCGCGTAATTTTCATACAAACCGATGTACTTACAAAGAACGATACCGCTTCGTCGCCCCACGCTACGCCGCGGTGCGCGGTGCAGTGTGATAATAGCCTTATAGTTCAGAGTTGCGTTCAAAAGATGTACATTTTTGAGTTCTGTGTTTTTAAAATTTTGTTACTATAAGTTATGTTGTATGCATTTTATATGAGATTAGAATTACAAAATATTTAAATTTTAATACGTAAAAATTGGATGGCAATAATTTGAACCCGATAACACTTAAGCTTTTTTATTTATTATGCATTTATAATTTAAACGAAATACTTTGTAAATTACATTCTGAACAGAACGAAGTTTCGCGGGCTTTAGATAATGACAGATCATCTGTGTTTTTATTTACAAATTACGATTATAAGTTTATTTACCCCACATAAACTAAACATAAACTTTTCTTGATTGAAATCAATGAGAGTGTAAATAATTTGTGATTTTATATTTATATTTGAACCTATATTTGTCATCGGCATCATGGATGACTATCCCGACCCAGATGAAGAATACGAACTTATGTATGCGGATGAGTTTGAGTTATTACGAGAAAATGAAGATCCCGATGGTAAGCTACATGTTAATAATTGAAATTCTATACTATATGCAAGTAATATCAATAAAAACATCAACATAACCTCTTAACTTTCAGATGCTAATGTTGCTCGAAAGAAGCCTCTGCCAGCTAAAAGAAGCCTTGATTTTTCAAGTCCTATGAATAAAAAGCCTACAGCGAAGCCTACAGACAGTCGGATACATAATAATGCAGTTACCGAAGAAAGTCCTACAAATCATACTCAAACATCTTTAACACCTGCACTACCGCCTATGGACAACCTATTAACACCAGCAAATGGAGCAAGCAAGAGGACGGCTGAAGATTTATTCGGTGATATTGATGATATTGACTTCAATGAATTCAATTTGCCAAGTAAAAAGCAGAAAACCGAAGAAGAAACTGATTTTGAGTTGATTGATAAAATCTTGGAAGGAAGGAAGATCAAGCAGATGCTTTTAGAGCCTTCCAATAGATTAGGCAAAGATGCAAGACCAGCTTATGATGCTAAGGAGAACCTTTCATTGAATATTCCTAGGTAAGATGTTAGAAAGAGGTTATTCAAATTCCAATACTTAATTGAATACAAGAAATAACAAAAAACAAACATTGGAAAACAGTATAAAATGAGGTGGCCTTATTGCTAGTGTAATAATTTCTGACAGGTAAACATTTATTATATGCCTTCATGAAACACAAGTGTTGTTAGTTGAAGAAGCTGTTGTGATTCTCAATTTGAGTGTCTTTTTAATAAGGAAAATGGACCATACCTTGCATATCCGGTAATAGTTTAAGCTATTCTCACCACCAGCTGGCGCCACCAGCACCAACCTGTGGTGTGTTGTGTCGACTCTTCCTTCAAACTGTCATAGCGTTTGTGATTCTTGTTGCAACTTGCAACATTCTACATAATAATATCTGTTTTGTTGGAATGTAAAACAATGTTTTTATTCTTTTATACTTGTTATAAGTAGTACTTTTCCATTTATGAAATTTATGTATGTCTGTCACATAAAATAAAAATAATTTATACATATTTTTAAACGGAGAGTCAAGTTCAGGGCAACATAAATGTACTCTTGGCACCTAAATCCTTGATTCTGTATATCAAAATTATTTTATTTAAATTTTAGGTGGGCATTTATTCCCCTAACCAAAGCAGATGGAGAAAGAGTGTATGTGAAGTTGGAATCTGAAGAATCCTGGGAAAGTTCCCTGGACATCCCAATGGAGGCTATTTCTCTGCGGTCCACGTATGCCAGCACTTGGGAGGAAGCTAGGAAGATTGTGAGTTATTTACTCTTCTTCTTTCTCCTGGCTATGGTCCCATATCATTTGGGGTCAGCCCTCCTAGTACGTTTTTGCCACAACAATCTGTTCTGTGTTGTCGTTGTGCCTACGTCTATAGCTTAAAGATCTTTATCTATGGTGCTCAGCCAGGTCGCAGCGGGTCGGCCTCAACCTCTCTTCCTCTCTTCGATCTTCATCACGGTTCTGGTCATGTGATCATTGCTGCATCTCATTGCATGACCATACTTACCCGTTTTCTCTTAGCTTGTAAAACAATATAAATAAACTATTAAAGTTTAAATTACAATAATAATAAAATATATATTACATGGCAATCTTAAAACTAACAATGGGTACTAGACTAGGCCCTCCCCACCTTAGCACTTCGTTTTAGCTTATATTTGCTATTTACAGCTAGAAGCCAAAGAGCAAAAAAAGCAACAGGCTCCAACCGAGGAGCCTTTACCGGATGTGGACAGTAGCGTAAACCAAACCAGCCTCTGGGTGGATAAGTATCGGCCGGAGTCGTATCTGGACTTGCTGTCAGAAGAGCCTGTGAACAGGGCACTGCTGCATTGGCTGCACTTGTGGGATAAGGTAAATAACTGGTTCTTCGTCGGGATAAATCTGACTCGCAATTAGCAAGCGATTTATTTATTTTACAGTTTATTGCACACATTAAAGACTCTAACATAAAAGGCAGTAGCAACAGGTACAGATTATTTCTAAAAAAGAAATCTATGTTGACCCTGCTGAGTATTATACTCTACTTTTTACCGCGGGAAAATATCTAACTCTCATGGGACAACTCATTAAGCCGCGGCCGTGGGTGAAACTGCGGCGTAAAAAGATAGTAACTCGATCATCCTACTAATATTATTATTCATGCGAAATTCCTATTTTAACGTTTGGATGCTTGTTACTTAATCACGCTTCACCTACTAGACGGATCGGGATAAGATCAGGATCTTATAGGATTCCAAGGAATAGGACATAGGCTACTTTTCACCGCAAGAAAATCTTCATTTCCACGGGAAAACTCATTTAACGCAGGTGTAACCGCGGAGTAAAAGCTGGTAACTCATAGTCATAATCATAATTAACGCAGTCTATTGCTAGAAAATAAACTTATAATTTCCAGGTAGTCTTCAAAAAAGAAGTGAAGACCAAAGAGCCGCAACAACGCAACAGTTTTAACAAGCGCGCCGGACAGTTCCAACTGACCAACAAGTGGAGGGGGAAGAAGGAAGCTGAGCCGGAATTGGACGACGACGGACGACCACATCACAAGGTGAAAAATTAACAATATGCCCCAATGACCCATATTTATTTATTTCATTTATTAGAAATTAAAAAACATACATAAAAAAGTGGAAGTGATTACAATAACTCCCTGAGGGTTAAATTGACCCAATGACCCATATAACCCATTGACTCATATAAGACCCAATGACCTACATGACTTACGAACAAATGGAGGGGGAAGAAGGAAGCAGAGCCAGAATTGGATGACGAAGAACGACCACATCACGAGGTGAGAACTACCCATATGACCCAATGACCCTAATGGACCACTAGATAACCCATATGACCCACATGATCCAAAAACCCATATTACCAATGACCCATGACTTATATGACCCAATGACCCACATGGCAAATATGACCCAATGACCCATATGAACTAATCCAGTAAGAGCATCATTCTCTCCCATCACAGTCTTCTATATTGGTACTATTTCAATCACTAACAAAAACATCATTTACTAACAATTTTGCAACATGGTAGCAATACTGAGTCCCTCAATCTTTTACTCTAAAATTGTTAAAAATATTTACTTTTGTTTATTCAAATGTTTTTTTATTTGTAAATAATAAATATATTTTACTTGATTCGAAGGTGGCGCTGCTGTGCGGGCCGCCCGGGGTTGGCAAGACTACCCTCGCTCATCTACTGGCGAGGTTAGCTGGTGAGTTGATGTCATGATTATAGTTTCGACAAAGTATTAAATAAAATAAAAAAAAACTACTCAAAAACTTTTTGACTTTCTTATACAAAATGATCCGATAATTTGTATGGGAAAGCCAAAATTATTTTTTGAGTCTAGGAGGTTTTTTATATTTATTCATTGTCAATTACCCTAAAAAATCTAAAATACCCTCTGAGCTATAGCATGCAATTAAATTGTATAATTTGATAAATAACTTTCGTAAATAAATGACAAATTACTAACAGGTTACAGGCCAGTAGAACTGAATGCGTCGGACGAGCGAAGTACGGACGCTTTCCGGAATGCGTTAGTGAGCGCTACTCTCATGCGGTCAGTACTGGACGCGCATAAAAGACCCAACTGTCTCATACTAGGTAAGCTGAATTACAGGTTACAGGCCAGTAGAAGTGAACTGTCTCATACTAGGTAAGCTGAATTACAGGTTACAGGCCAGAAGGACTGAACTGTCTCATACTAGGTAAGCTGAATTACAGGTTACAGGCCAGTAGAAGTGAACTGTCTCATACTAGGTAAGCTGAATTACAGGTTACAGGCCAGTAGAAGTAAACTGTCTCATACTAGGTAAGCTGAATTCCGGGTTACAGGCCAGTAGAACTGAATGCGTCGGACGAGCGAAGTACGGACGCTTTCCGGAATGCGTTAGTGAGCGCTACTCTCATGCGGTCAGTACTGGACGCGCATAAAAGACCCAACTGTCTCATACTAGGTAAGCTGAATTTCATACATTTTTCTTGTCGTGTGGGTTTCGAGTCGATCAACCCGATGGGACAGCTTATAGGCCTCTGACATGGTTTGTGTAACGACCACTATCAAAGACAGCGACCGGCACCGACGGCTTAACATGCCCTCCGAAGCACGGAACCTTTTTTCTTGCAGTCAATCAGGTGATTCAGCTCGCATTGTCCTAACCAAAGTGGGGAAATTTTCACAATGTGACAAATTGATCAACTTTGTGTTCCGTTCTCCCCCTTGGATTAGAATCGAAATTAATAAATGAATTTTTGCAAAAAATTTAGTTTACGAGTTATAATGCTTTAAAGTAGTTAGTTAAAAAGAGAGATCCGAACTGCCATGTGACGTCACATAATATACATTTGCTAAGAGAGAGATAGATAGTATAGCTCTGTAATGGTACATTATATATCAGTGCTTTTTTTTTTTGAACCTTTTGATATTTTTATAAAATAAGTTCAAATAACGAAAATATTTTTTATGAATATACTCTATTCCAGACGAAATAGACGGCGCTCCGCTACCTACAGTAGAACTACTAGTGAAATGGTGTACAGCGACCGCGGCCGAGGCCAAGAAGAAGGGCAAAGCGCACGCGCAGCCACTGCGCAGACCTGTCATAGCCATTTGCAACGATCTGTATGCCACCTCACTGCGGACACTCAGGTAATGAAATATAGGTAGTAACAAAATTGCTGACTAAACTTTAGAGTGTGAACCTACCCATGAAACTGAAAAACTTTCCCCAAGAAACAAAATCTTAGGATGAAATAAAAAAAATAACTGGGTTTCCCATACAAATCGCTACCTCGATCAGATTTGTATGGAAAAGTCATTTTTTTTTTCATTTTCATTTTTTTCACCTTTATTTTAGTACATATTTAGAAACACACTCGCTATCAGATATTTATATGACGTCAGTTTAGGAGGAAACTTATCAGTGGTTTGGGAATACCACAAATACTTACCTATATCGAACTTTATTGTTTAGAATTGTAATACCTACTATATTATGTATGACTACTGTCTCTGTAACACAAAATACTCATTCATTCATTCGAGTTATAATGCTTTAAAGTCGTTGGTTAAAAAGAGAGGTCCAAAGTGTAAATGTGACGTCACAATTACACACTATTGTTGAGTTCACTCCTATCTTTCCAGACCAATAGCCCTGGTCCTTCAAGTGGGCGGAGTGTCCCTTCCCCGGCTGACATCTCGTCTCTGTCGCGTGGCAGAAATAGAAGGACTGACAGTGAGCCCGCATGTGTTAGCGGCGTTAGCAGCACGAGCACAGGGGGACATACGGGCCGCTATACAAGTGTTGAGCTTCATCAAAACCAGGGCTAAAGCACAAGTAAGATGCCACGAGCGAGCACATATCTCCGTTAGGCTCAATTCTTCTTTCTAGGGTCACAGTGGATCTCTAGGTATCGCAGCGGTATTGGTGAAACGTGAATCACAAATCCAGATTACTGGCCTTATAATATTCCATTCTGCTAAATTCGCACGTGGCTGCGAACATTTGCGTCTGCAAAAACCCCAGGAGAACTCTGAACTTCTGAAAGCAGCTGGTCTGGTTGGAATAAACCAGTCAACCCAATTCTAAATAGCTGTATTTTAATTAGTCCAGTTATTTGCAGTTCAATAAAATAAATTTAGAAGTGAAACCACGGAGCAAAAAGCTAGTAACTTTGTTAATTTCTCAGTAACATTTCTAAGCAGAAACAGGCTGGTTTTTTTTTTGCGTTAGATTAAACATACCTAGTTTGAATAAATAAAGAAAACATTATAATTTAGTAAGCTTCCATGCTGGACTGGGAGTGATAGAAAAACATAGAATGTGCCAGCTGCATTTCCTCCCGGGCATGCTGTAAAAACCAGCTAAGGGATTCGAGGGTTTCAGTATTGTAATTTAGGCGATGGGCTGACAACCTATCACTATAGCAATATACAGATCAATCTGGTATAACCCTCAAAACTTGTCAGACGTGGTGGAACGACTTTTGTTTAGGTCGTTTTTGCTCTGCCTACCCCATTAGGGATAAAGGCGTGATTATATGTATGTATAATTTAGTATAGTTTTATTAATGTTTCAGTTGAAATTGGAAGACGTGGAAAACGCAGCGATAGGCACTAAGGACTGCTCTCGCAGCTTGATGCAGGGGTTGCAGGCTGTGTTCACCATCGATGACAAGAATCCAGACTCTATTGTCAAAACTGTACAGGCTGCTGGAGAATATGAGAGGTATTTTGTTCTATAGGTGTACCTAATGGAACGTTAACTGCCTCTGTGGTCTAGTGGTCAGAGCCATGAGCTCCCGATCCGGAGGTCCTGATTTTTGCCAATATAACACTTTGTGTGATTTAACCTAGTTGGGTTAGCTGAATCATCTGACTGTCTGAAAGAAAAAATATTCCGTGCTTCGGTGGGCACGTTAAGCCGTCGGTCCTGGTCGCTGTCTTTGATAATGGTCGTTACACAAACCATGTCAGAGGCTGATAGCTGTGCTAGTAAGCGGTTTAAAAGCGGTAGGCAACGAGAAGTATGATGCAGGGGTTGCAGGCTGTTCTTCACCATCGATGACAAGAACCCAGATTGTCAAAACTGTAAGGTTGCCGGGGAGTATTGACAGCATTTTCCCGGCCTAATGCTGGGGTCACATATTTGATTTTTTCTACTCCACTTTCTACAACGTGTAACAGAAAGGACATATGCATCGAGAAATGTGTGAATCTACCCATGAAACTGAAGAACTTTCCCCAAGAAACATAGGTCGAAAAACGAAAAAAAAATTGTGACCTTCCATACAAAATGCATCAGCTAATAGCGTCTTTAGTATGGGAAGTCAATTTTTTTTTCGTATAATACATATACAACGCCGCTAAAGAAGTTTTCACTTCCACAACTATGTATTAACCGTAGACAGAGACTATAGACGACGTGATAGCATTTAATTCACTCACACAAGACAAAGAGCAACTTATGACTATAACGTGTAAAAAAGCGGGACAGAATGATAAGGTTTTTTGTTTCACGGTGCGTGGTTTTTTCAAGGCCAGCCAACTACTGCGCTACTACGCGACCAAAACAAATTGGGCGCTTGAATATGGCGGCTTGAGGACATCATGCGCCTATTTTTTTGGTCGCGTAGTACATTCTGCTACTACGCAACCAAAACAAATTGGGCGCTGCTGAATATGGCGGCTTGAGGACCTCATGCGCCTAATTGTTTTGGTCGCGTAGTACATTTTCCGTCGCTTTCGGTGGCACGCTCAGCCGCAGTCTATACCATTCTAAGTCTATGGTATTAACTATTACAGACTGATAGACGGCATATTCGAGAACTACTTATCATGCCGAGTGGACGCGCGATTGCTCATCGCCTGCGAAACACTCTCCTGGCTGCGAGTGTATGACACCGTGAGCTCCTGGACCATGAGGCATCAGAACTACAGTTTATACGGACTGTTGCCATTCTGTATAGTACGATGCCACCGCCTGCTGTCGTCTAGGACGCCGGCTAGAGTCAAGTTCCCCACACAGGCTAGAGAAGTGAGTACATATTAAGATATTGAGACTGAATGGAATTATATGGAAACTGGAATTAACTCGATTATTAAATCTAAATGTGTATTTATTTTATTTATTTATTTTTAACCGGCTACTCTTAAAGAATTGGATTCCGTTCCGATCCAAACAAGGTAAGCTCACAAGAGCGAACCACTTGCAAATTTCTCCTTATGTTTTTCAACAAATTATCCATTTTAACATTTTCAGATGTCCCAAAAGAAAGCTGAGCTGGAAAGCATAGTACAGTCAGTATGGAGCGGGAGCTCACCCAACGTCAGTACTACAAGAAATAACTTACAACTTGACTTGTTACCATTGTTGCCGTATCTATTGTCACCGGCACTCAGATCTGCTAATATACAGGTTAGTAATGTAATACGAACAAGTGTTATTCATATTGATAAAGCAATTGTACTCATTTGTAGGTTTGACTCGAAGGCGGTGCTGTGTGACTCTGTCGCTCTCCTGAAAAAGGCCCTATATAGGGTTGAAACGTCGAGGTCAAAACCTCCGTTAAACCTACAAGCGAGTAGCCGTGCTATTGTAGGTGACTTTAAGGTCACACTTGACGGGTGGTGCTGTTTGACTTTCGCTCTCCTGAAGGAGACCTTAATGTAGGTTTGAGACGCTAATGTTAAAACCTCCGTTAAACCTACAAGCGAGCAGCCGTGTGCTCTATCAATAGATTGGTAATAGTTACACGCTTAACTGAGAACTGTAATAATGAATAAGTACAGCAATATCTGCAGTCTAAAGCCATTGATCCTCTGCTTACCTCATAAGGGGTTCTTGCGTGATTGTAAGTATCGCATGAGTTGAGAGTAATAGTGTTTAGTTTTAGTTATCTACCAACACAAAATAAAAATACCAAAATATTTTGAGAACCGAAGTAAGCCCACCAATGCACAGACACTATTAATTTTCCAAAGAATCAGGTGATTTAGTAATTGTCCAACCCATTATCCAATCAGGAAGTAATTTTATGTTATACATACATATAATCACGCCTTTATCCCTAATGGGGTAGGCAGAGCGTAAACGACCTAAGTAAAGGTTGTTCCGCCACTTTTGAGGGTTATTCCAGATAGATCAAGCTTTTCCGGCTAACCACAGTACTATTAGATGTTTTTTACAGCATGCCCGGGATTCTGTTTTTCTATCGCTCCCAGTCCAGCATGGAAGTTCACTCAACTTATGATATGACACGTTATATTGTACTAGTATTATATTATAGGTTATATTAATATATTGTACTGTTTGGTTTACAGTTATGTAGTGAGAACGAACGCAAAGCTCTACGTACATGCGCGGGCGCAATGTGTGACTACGGGCTGCAGTACACGCAGCAGCGCATGCAGGACGGACTGTACGCCTTCCTACTAGAGCCTGATGTCTACAAACTAGCTTTATTTGGTAAGCTAAGTGAATCATCTCGAGTTTGATACCATACTATAATACAGTAGACTACTCTACTCTACACTTGACTACTCAAATCAATAACTTCTATATTTTTAACTCGAAATTAAATCGAAAAAAGAAAATAGGAACCCTTATAGGATCACTCGGTTGTCCGTCTGTTTGTCTGTCCGTCCGTCCGTCTGTCAAGAACCTTTTTCTCAGGAATTCGTGAATGTATCAAGTTGAAATTTATACTGAATACTCAAGTCTAGGGTCCCTTGAAGTTGTAAAAGAATCATACTTCTAAGTCTTTGAAATCAAAAGATACGAACGTTTGTTTGATTATTTGCAAGGGAACCGAAAACTTAAAAGTATACTTTTTTTTGTGATCTAACAAAAAAATATAGTTTTTGGTTTTTTTCCTTCGATTGTGCTAGAAGACATTGCTTCTTGCCAAATTTCAAGATCCTAGGTCACCGGGAAGTACCCTATAGGTTTTGCCTTCCTCAAGATTCAAAAACCTACAGAGTAGGTACTTCCCGTGGACCTACAATCATGAAATTTAGAAGGAAGCAGTGTCTAATAGCACAATCAAAGGAAAAAATCTAAAAACTATAAATTTTTTCAAATACCACCAAAAAAAAGGATTACAAACTTATTTTCGTAGTCGTCTCCCTATATCTAGTATGAAGACAATAGCAAACTTAAGTTTGTCCTTTAGTCCGGTTGATATTTTTGGGTGAAAAAAGTCTGGGTGCTCGAGGGTTCTAAAGTTCTAAATTCGCTTTAAATAACCCCAAATTGGTACGGAAGCCTCGGTGAGCGAGTCCGACTCGCGCCTGACCGTTTTTTTTTTTGAAAATAATGAATGAGATCCACAATATTTTAGCCATCAGTTTTAATTATAAACGTTTTAAATATTTTTTAGCCAACCAGTCAACACGCATATTGCTTGACCTTCAAGGTCTAACTTAAAAACTCATGTTTCGTTTTTCTCGATAAGTCGAGAAGTCGAGATAAAACGAGGAACGGTTAATGTCTGATCGAGGTGGCCATTTTGTATGAGAAAGTATTTTTTTTTACATTTCCTGACGAATTTCCTGGTCTTCTCTCGTATGGGTATCAAGTCGATCGACCCGATGAACCCTGGTGTCAGAGTTTTTAAACCGCCTAAAAGCTCAGCTAATAGGCCTCTGACATGGTTTGTGTAACGACCACTATCAATGACAGCGACCGGGACCGACGGCTTAACGTGCCCTCCGAAGCACGGAATCCTTTTTCTTCTCGGACAATCAGGTGATTCAGCCTGCAATGTCCTAGTCAAATGTTGAATGTTGTTTAGTTTCGTTGACTGAGCAACCTCTATCAGTTTCTGGTACGCTGTCCATTACACCCGGCTATTATTGATTTGGTTAAATATAAAATAAAGGGGAGAAAATGCCTTTAAGCTATTATGTAGCTTGGCGGAATTGTAACAGTGCTATATGTGTGTTATATTGAGAATAAACGTATCATTTATTTATTTATCTACACTCATGTCGTAAATCCTTCATTTACTTATCAGAAACGCTAAGCAAATGATATACCTTTCGATGCAGCCGTGACTAAGGAACCATACAAATTTCATTTCGTTATCGCAAAGCTGTAACAAAATGAAGTTTTTTTTTTAATTTTTACGCAGATGCTTGTTATTTGAGCAAACTAGAAAAGAAAAAATAATGATTACTTTATTTTTTCTTTAATTTAAATTTGTTGTATGAGTGTAGATAAACTATTGTATGAAACTGTACATAATTAGTATTTAACACTCGTGTATACTTTTATGAAACTCGTTGCGCTCGTTTCATAAACCACACTCGTGTTAAATATCCCTCATTATGCAACAGTTACATAAATAGCTATTTATTTGTTGTATTGTTGGTTTAGGTAATGAGGAGCGCTTGCGTCCGCCGCCGGCCGTGCGGCAAGCCATCGCGCGGGAACAACAACTAGAGAACATACGACGCACTGAGGAAATTGTACGGGCTATTTATTATTGTACAGGGTGTAAGGGACTTCCATGCTGGACTGGGAGCGATAGAAAAACTTAGAATGTGCCAGCTGCATCTCCTCCCGGGCATGCTGTAGAAACCAGCTAAGGGATTCGAGGGTTTCAGTATATTTTAATTTAGGCGATGGGCTGACAACCTGAGCAATATACAGATCTATCTTAAACAACCCTGAAAACTTGTCAGACGTGTCGGAACGACCTTTGTTTGGGTCGTTGACGCTCTGCCTACCCCATTAGGGATACAGGCGTGATAATATGAGTCATTTTTATGTCATAATGGGCTCGATTCTAGACGCCACCAGCTAAAGCTAAAGTTAAAAACTATCTGTCACTATCAGTATAATAAAATTGAAAAAGGACAGGAGATTTCTACTCTATGGTTTTACGCTTTGTGCGCAAGATTTTTTGGCGCGCATTTGCACGTTTGCAGTCGCCATCCCCAGTTTCGCCATCTTATGAAGTGGCGGATAAAAGTGTCAGATAACGCATAACATCACAAATCACAAACCATAAATAATAGATCTCCTGTCCTTTTTCAATTTTCATAGTGTGAAAGTGACAGATAGATTTTAATTTTAGCTTTAGCCGGTGTCGTCTAGAACCGAGCGCAATCTCATATTAAATTATTATAATTTCCCCAGGCCGCGCGAGTAGTCCAGAAACCAGGTCAAACAAGCTCATCCGGTTCCCCTCAACCCAAAGGCCTCACCACCTCCACGCCAGTCAGCACAGAAGTGAAGGAAACCAGAATACCCAACCACCTGCAGCGGCTACAACCCAAACTAGTGCAGAAGACACAGACACAGGTATGTTTGATAGATTTCTCAAGGAATATCTCCTGCGACCAAACATTTGACAAAACAATTCCTACTTTTAGATTTATAGCTCATGATATTGACTGCTTAAAATAGAAAAAATGTGTGAGAGAATTATTTCGATACGACAATTAGTTATCGGGATATACAACGTGTAACATAAAGGGTATATGCATCGTGAAATGTGTGAATCTACCCATGAAACTGAACAACTTTCCCCTAAGGAACATAAGTCGAAATACGAAAAAAAAAATTGACTTCCCATACTAAATGCGCTATCAGCTGATCTATTTTGTATGGAAGGTCAAAATTAATTTTTCGTTTTTCGACCTATGTTCCTTAGGGAAAGTTGTTCAGTTTCATGGGTAGATTCACACATTTCTCGATGCATATACCCTTTTTGTTACACGTTGTAGAATTTTAATTTGTTGTTTATCCACGCGTTTGTACCGGACGAGGGCCAGATGACGTCAGAGGCCCAAAGTTATTTCTTAGCAATCGTAGACGAAATTCAAATGGCTGTTAAATCATAACTACTAAACATTTTTGAATGAAACAAAATCTCGTGTACCTATTTGGAAACCGGAGTAGGTCTACTGTGACCATCCGATTCTCCGAAACTCATAAGCCTCACCACCTGCAGCGGCTACAACCCAAACTAGTGCAGAAGACACAGCCACAGGTATGTTTGATAGATTTCGTATATTCATCAAGGATTTTGGGATGGCAGCTTAGTTTAGACTACGGAACACTAAAAATGTATGTTAAAAAAAAAAACATGTGACAAATATACTGTTTCATTTAACTAACAGCGCGTTCCGATTCACGACAATATCGCTGTCATCGCGATAAATTTCGTTCCGACTCGGCGTGAGCGCGTCCACCAACGAAAACGTGACGTCATAAATGCGATATCAGCGTCTACGCCTCGGAGCGTTTGCACTGTAAGCGATATGTCAAATATATACTAGGTAATCTGTGAAAGTTGTTTTTCGTGCTAAATTTTTCGATTATAATGTCTAAAACAATAGTTGGTGACCGATGAAGATAATAACACGATAATACAATTAAATCTCACTCAAAGCGAGTGTGAACGTTGTAAACGCGATATTTATCCGTTCCGATTCAGTTGAATTCTGTGAGCACTTTTAGCGCGCTAACGCAAGTGGAACGGGTGTTAGCGCTGTAATCGATTTTGCTGCTGTTTTTGTGAATAGGAACGCACCGAAAGTTATATGATGGATGAGATTGTCCTGTTTTTATAATATTGTTGTGTATAGGTACAATAAAGTGTTAAATAAATAAATAAATAACATTTGTATAACTTAGTTCCTATTCAATGTATCGTAAAAAATAACTATTTCACTTCTCATGCTCGTAAAAGTACTACTTCGTGCAGGGTGTAGGCTGCACAAAGTTGAACTTTATACACAGCTTTTTAAATAAAGGCAGAGACAATTAGGCCATTCAGCCAAACACAATAAAATTTTCATGCATAAAACTTGTAAATTTATTATATTTCCTTGAATTTATTTGCATTCTGTATTCTCTAAAAAAAACAAAATAACAATGTAAAAAATATTTGGTTATTATTAAATTAAAGATAAAGATTATTTAAAAATAAATTTAAGAGTAGCCTAATATTTCATGTCGAAAAATTAAAAAAGTAAGTGGCGGGAATGGTGCTCTTGTTTTTTTTCATGCGTATTTGTTTATTTACTTATATTTTTTGTTGTTTTCTCGCAATCGAGATAAGAAGCAGATATTCTAACTCGTGCACAAATCATTTTTCACCTCGACTTATTCACTTGCCCTGCGGGCTCGGGCAGATAAAAATCTCGGAGAAAAATGACTTGCTTTGTGCACTTGTTGTGATACTACTATTCTCGTGTTGCACTCACATAAATAGGTGGTTGCTCGCACAATCCAGTAATACATTCCATCTTGCGGGTAAACTGCAATCTGCGCGCTGCATTCACGCGGAAGATAGCTCTATTCATTGCCGACGTCATTCACCAAGGAGATTACGTTATAGCGGGTTATGCGGCATTTACATGAGTCGATTTTTAATTAAAAATAAATTTCCAAAACGACTAGGCCGCAGGTGACTAAAATCGATATAACCCGTGCACATAAAGAAACGATCTATAAATGGCCGACGTTACTTTCGGTAGTGGCAGCAAATTAGATTGTCGTTAATCAAGTGTAGGTAAACATTTTTTTAACAATGGAGGGTTTTTTAAGGCAGAGGCAAGGTGGGGACAATGTGAAGAAGTATTTGAAGTATTTGACTACATTGTACACAATTCTTCGGGTATCATTTCGCAGAACTTTGCCTTGCTTATCAGAATTCATGTTTTTCTTTCAGTTTTCATCGTTAGTTTTCATCCAATTAACACTTACGCGCCAGCCACAATAAACTGATTTATTTTTTTTGCTAGCAGTACCGCGGTGTGCGAGTATAGACAGTATATGTTAGAGCAAGAGGGAACGACATCCGGTCGCCATTTTCAGATCGTTTCTTTAAACGCACGGCTTATACCATGAAAACTGCAGCTGTTACGTCGCCACTATAGGCGATATATAATATTGAGGCGATTTGACCCATATAAATACCCCATTACGAGATGGAGTTTTAAAACGATTACACTCATAGCCCCATAAAATCAAAATGCGACCACAAAACCCAAGAACATTTAAGGTTAGACCGCACTAGAACTGCACTGCAGCGTCGCGACAAGGGGCGGAACTGCATTTCATACATTTTGACAGGTTTAGCCGCGCAGTGTCTCGCCGCTGCAGTGCGGTACCTATATCTCATACATTATCATACAAAGAATCTTTTCTTAGCCGCTCTAGTGCGGTCTAACCTTTAGCTTCTCTTTCAAAAATACATTTTGATAGGTAAATGTCTGAAAACCCGTTACCCTAATAATGTCTGCCATTATTTCAGAAGTCCATTAAAATCATGGCGTAAAATATCAAAAATCTCATCTAAAAAGTTTAACAGAAAATGTCAAACAGCTTCTTTGTTATTTTTAATTCCCATTAAAAATTACGGTCTCTCTAAAATTTGACAATATTGCTTACCGTCAGTACGGGTGCTGCTGGAATCTGTAAAAAAATCGCCAAGTCTTTTGTTAGTCAGCAGGAGAATTATTTTATTTTTATTTTCTTGCCATCCCGCAAAATGTTATAACAGAAAGGGTATGAAACTGAACAACTTTCCCTAAGGAACATAGGTTGAAATAAAAAAAAGGTATATTTTGTCTTCCCATACTAAGGTCAATTTTTTTTTCGTTTTTCGACCTTTGTTCCTTGGGAAAAGTTGTTCAGTATCATGGGCAGAATCACACCCTAAAATATCATAATGAAAGCGAGTTCGAGAAGAGAGCGAGAAATATGCGTGTTCTTCACTTTAGCTTCGTAAATCAGAACATATCATGTTTAGGTTTAAAGATGTTGCCACTAAAGATCTCCAGGTTTATTGAAATAACTCCATAATGCGCTTGGGCGAGGGTTTTTTTTTGAAAAATTAGATTACCTCCTTCCTAGTTCGTACAAACAACCAAAAATAATATAACACCTCTTACCTTTATATAAGTAAAACATATCTATTATTATTATTTTTAAAGAAAAAACATGTAAAGTAAGGAATATGTTTATTTATATTGTATTAAAACAAGCAAAGTCAATACTCATGTATCTATAAAATTTATAATGAAAAGAACTTGGCCTTTCCAACAGCCAAGCCCCTCTCTCCCCTTCCTGTAGAAATACAATAACTAATCACAATAAAAGGGTTGTGGCTCTATTAAAAACTCGCTAAGAATTCCGACGGGACTTGTTTTTTTTTAAATGGGTTTGCCCAGTCTAGGTCGGAAGCGACGGAGACGAAGTCGACGATGGAGCGAGCTCACCCAGAAGATGCCTGTTCACTCTAACTCTGAAGTGTTGGGGGTTGTATTGTATGCATTCGGAAACACAGATGTTTAGGGCCATTATTATTGTTAAAAGTCATATTATCATAAATTACTTTAGTTTAAAAAAAAAATAGGTACAAACTTTACGCAGAAGGTATGTCGGACACGACTTATACCGGGTGTAAGGGACAGCTTCCCGCGAACTTATAGGAGTTGCTCAGTCAACGATACCAGAAAATTCATACATATTTTTTTTTTTACTTTCCCATTCAAAATGACCACCTCGATCAGACAATTTGTATGGAAAAAGAAAAAAAACATTTCCTAAAAGAATAGTTGTTCAGTTTCGTTGACTGGGCCACCTATCAGTTTGCAGGAAGAAAGAAAAGAAAGAAAGAAAAAGCCAGATATAATTACTTTCCGAATAAGGAAAGATCAAGGAAATTTCATATAACCCTCGCAATCTGGCGCCAATAGTATCTTTATCAATATAAATAATGTCCGTATGCGGGCTCCTTACCCGTGGATTAGGAATGATCCGGGAGTGAATAATGACAATGCGTCCACGACTAGACGCTGAAGGATCGCGCCCTAACCGAATAACCCTTTGTAGAGCAAGAGAGAGTAAACTTTAATTTTACCTATATTTTACTTCATCTCTTCCCGGGCATACTATAAAAACCAGCTAAGAGATTTGAGGGTTTCAGTATATTGTAATTTAGGCGGTGGGCTGACAACCTTACCTATAGTAGGTAATTAGGTTGCCACCCGCTTTAAATGAGTTTTCCCGTGGAAATGAAGGTTTTTCCGCGGTGAAAACTAGCTTATGTCCTTTTCGACCCCTTTAATAATAATCTAATCCCTTACAGCCCCCATCTCATTTAAAAGGCTGCTTGCACAATTTGCACATTGTGCAGAAATAAGCAAACCGTCCAGAATTCAATCTTAGTAACTTCACTCCAACTCCTTGGTTTAAAGCGCTTTTTTACTCCCCTGATTATTCACTTGAATATCATCAAACGAACACTATCCAACTCTCCACCAAACGGCAGTCATTACCAACCCTTCAATTCTAATACCATTACCCGCGAAAATGACCCCAATCTCTTAGTCCACGTGGGGCGCTAGGGGGCTCTCTCCTCGACTTCCGATTGGCCGCCTCCCCGGAAGGATATGACCTATAGTTTTTCTTCTTAAGAACTTCCTCCGGGCATTGTGTGCGTGATTTATAGGGGCGGGAGAGGAGAGCGGGGGTCGAGGGGGGCAGATTGATGATTGCCCGTATCCGGTTGGGGCTGCCAGCTTAGGCGGGGTGAATGTCTACGATAATTTGCAATTAATATTTTTCTATTTGGTTGATTTTAAACCATTGGTATGTGCCTTATTCATTTTTGTTAACTATTTTCAGTTAAAAAAATCGAATCATAGTATTCAGTTCAGTCATTAAGAAGTTATTTGGTATCAGGCGTGGGTCGAGTAACTTCAATCGTAGGTACACTGCAGACGTCTGGTATTGGAAACCGATTGTAGATTATATTATAGCCATTAATACAGCTATAACAATGCGATTCTTAATTTTGCGTGCAAGCCTTACCCCTTTCTGCTTATCTAGACAGAAATACAGAATAATTTTTAGTTAGTACGAAAACTGATAGGGAATGACAACAAAATTGAACATTTTACGGGAAAAAATATATTTAAAAGAAGATAAGAAATTGGCGGCTTTACCGATCGAAGTGGTAATTTTTATTGATAAAATTATATTTGTTTTGCGTAATTCAAGCCCTGTATTTCTATTAAATTGTACCAAATCTCCTTCACATGGCAACCCCATGTGCTTTGGCAATCGCATCTGCTGGCGTGGCCAATTTCCCTGTATATTCGTTTACCCGCCGCTCCAGAACGGCTTAATGCGCTCATATGTGGGGTCGGCGGGTGGTGGCCGTAACTGCCTCCGTGATCTAGTGGTCTGATCCATGGGCTCCCAATCCGAAGATCGAGGATTCGATTCCCACGGGGGTACAAAAAGTTAATACTTGTCAAATTACCACTTTGTGAAATTTTCTCAAGTTTGGTTAGTAAAATGCAGGCTGAAGTACTTGACTGTCTGTAAGTATAGGGACAGAAGAGGGCACTTATAAGCTGATTTTTACAGCATGCACGGGAGGAGATGCAGCTGGCACATTCTATGTTTTTCTTTCACTCCCAGTCCAGCATGGAACTTTTATGTCGAATTTCTCTTGCCACGTGTGTATGGCGCATTAGCTTGTGTAACACCCCGCCCGCCATTAAGAGGGGTATAAGAGTTAAGAGTATAAAAATGGGATTCACGCCCCACTAATAAATTTACCCGCTGTTAGTCCGGACGGTTCAGTAGCCATTAAGTAAGTAATCGGTACAGTCAGAGTGGTTAGTCTGTTAAACGCTGTTTTCAGAGAGTTTAACCCTTCGAATGATTTGTGGCTTGGTGCAATTTTATTTTATATCACTAGGAATTTTTTTTCAGGAAATAAAAAAAAATTTTGCTTTTCCATACAAATTGTCTGATCGATGTCGTCATTTTGTATGAAAAAGCATTTTTTTTTTTTCATTTCCTGAAAAAAAATCTTGGTGGTAGTTGTTCAGTTTCGTTGACTGAGCAACCCCTATCAGTTTGCGGGACGCTGTCCCTTACACCCGGTATAGCCTGACTGAAAAGTCCTGCCATAAAGGTACCATAGAGAGGGGCCTATAGGAAGTCCATAAGCGCTTCTCATATTCTATCTGCGCTCTTTCTATTTTCAGTCTTTTCAGTCAATGAGGATAAAAACGCAAAGCTAATTGCAGATGGCGCCACCAGCGAGTGTTCCAAAAGAGACCAATGAGAAGACGCAAAACTGATATTGACATTGACATTGACAGATTACTGACCAATCACAGGAAAAAGGAACACTCGCTGGTGGCGCCATTTAGTTCCCAGTTTTTCTCCCCATTGTCATGCTGTATGCAAAGATTAATATTAAACGCTAGATGAAGAGTAAAGGGCAAATCTATCATCTTCTCCCGAGCTTTTTCCCGTATTTCGCGGGGTCGGCAACCTTATCTAGGGGATTGAACGAGGGTACTAGTTTTTACACAAAGAGGCTGCCATCTGACCTCCGCAACCTAGAAACCAGTGAAGCCAGCCAGAAACCAGGGGAACCAGACCCAATCCTAGTTTAGACTATTGCCAGGTTAGTGGCCAACCTAGCTGTCAAAGTTTTTAAGCCGCCAATGCTTACCAATGGCCTTTTGGCATGGCTTAACGATTAGTCTATGATCATATACCAGGACCAACGAAAAATATTAAATTCATAAGGCTAATATTCCGCTATTTCAATTCACACTATTCGTTCCAAACCCGTAAATGAAATAGACTCCAATTACACCAATGATCCCAATAAAATTTAGCAGTAGGTACAAAGGCCGCAAGCGTACCCGGGTTGCAAAAACCACTGAACTATTATTATACTAGCGTATATGGAACTGCCATAACGAACATAAAACATTTCCCCAGAATTCAATAAGGCGTCTGCACAAATATCGTCCGTATTTAATTTAAAGTGTTTCTATTGAGGTAATTGGTTATGAAAACTTATTCTATTTATATTAATATGTACAATACAGTGCAGCATGTTGCTTTGTAACTCACTTTGATAAAAAATCGAGTTTCGCAACTAGTAAGAAGAGAGGTTCAAGCACCTCTCTTAAATGGGACATGAAATGCTTCAGTGATATCTTCTCCATACATATAGCTCAGTGGTCAAAACTAGCTAACAAGCTGCGCCTGCGGCGGTCTAACGCACAATTTGTAAGCCGCGGGGGCTCGCCGCGTTCTAAATTCAAATTTCGGTGCAACTCCCAAATGAATGCGTTCATGGAAAGAAATTTTGTAACATTCATAGCCGTAATTTCGACTGGAAATTCGGATATCTGGCTGTATTTTGTACTGAATATATGAGATATGTTTTCCACCGCAGATCGTGTTGGTTTTAATATTTTATTATAGATTTGAGAAAAAGAAAATACAGGTTGTTAATTTAATTGCGTGCCATAGCTTAAGGGGCGTTTCAGTAACGTATAAGGAACCCATAAAAATATTTAAAAAAAAAACCAACTCAAAAAATAAAAAAGACAAAAGTCGGTAGGTATTTATAATGATTCCCAGAGTTGCGCTGTCTCTCGCACTATAACCAATCGCGCGCGACATGCGAGTCGCATCGACCAATGATAGCGACTCGCGCGCGCTCGGTTATAGTGCGAGAGACAGCGCAGGTTTCGGAATCATAATAAATGCCGTTTTTTGATTTATTGATTTTTTGGATGTTTTTATTTTTTTATTTTTTATGGGCTCCTCTAACGTTACTGGAACACCCCTAAGCTATGGCACGCAATTAAATTAACACCCTGTATATTAAAAACGCAGGAACTATGTTTTTGATGTGCTGTGCCAGTTGTGCTGCCCATAAAACTTTCAGTTTTACGTTATTGAATCATACGATATCTCCATTGTACAACCTATTTATTAAATATTGTCAATACAGGGCGTACTTATGTACATACAGTAACAGAAATAGACCTTTTGTTTATTGTGCCCTAAGTACACAAACTAAAACAAACAATGTTTTCATTATCTACATATTATTAACTATCAAAGTCAATTTCCCGCTTCACCTCCCAAACTCCATTAATAAACACGATAAATGTGAATGTAACGAATATCGCAAGCGAATAATAGGAATAATTCAAGCAATAACCAATCCGAATGGAAACCCGGGAACAAATTGACGGACAAACAGTATTAATAACAAAACAATTACTAGTTTGTTTCTGTTCTGCATCGAGCGAGAATATAGGTACAACTTTGTAGGGTGCGGTAAAAGTTACTAGCGGAAACAATTGAAAAAATTCGATTCTACGCGTAAGGGACAGCTTCCCGCAAAGGGATAGGGGTGGATACGGGCTGCTCATTTAACGAAACTGAACAACTTTCATAAGGAAATTCTTTCAGGAAATGAAAAAAAAATTAATTGCTTTCCCATACTAGTTACCGAGGTGGTAATTTTGTATGGGCATGCATGTTTATTTTTTTTCTGAAACAATCTCTTGAGAAAAAATTATCAGTTTCGTTGACTGAGCAACCCCTCTCAGTTTTCGGGAAGCTGTACTGTAAACCACCATAAACTTCCTATGTCCTGAAGTGAGATCTGTATCCCACGGGCTCATACAATTTACTTTGCCCGCCGTCGCTTACAGCTTGTACCATGATTTAACTTCGTTGTACCGCAATTTTTCCCTGCTACACATATTTTCGCGCCGAGCACCGCATAAACACAATTTCCCGCTCATAAAAGTTATCGCCGGGCGCGTAACGATCCCGCGATCTACGAGATTGCGTGTATTGTCAATCACTAAAGGAATAATATTGGATTTTTAGAGGTTTCGTGGCAACGTTACATACATGAAGCCGCGCCTTTATCCCTTACGGGGTAGGCAGAGCGCAAAACTCGCGTAAAGTGATGACATGACAATGTTCTTTACCGAAAAGGTGGTCTTTATTCGAAGCAGTACCCTATGGTTGTAAAGTGTACATTATTGTTACGTGCTCGACGTTTCGTCACAGACGATGCGGGCTTGAGTTACGGGATTGGAAGAAATTATACGCTTATGCCGATTTACAAACTTCTGCTTTATTGAAACTTCGACTTACAAACGTGCGACAGCGCCCACGTAGCTCGACAAACGGCGTGATTTCAGTCTTCAGACCAGCAAAGTCCCAGCGTCCGACACTCACAAACTTCCGTTGTCGCGCAAAGTTTCACACTGTCCACACTATTTTCAACGTACACAGCACTTGTTTGTGCGACTGTACTCACTACACACTTTAGTCACTGACTGTACTTTCACTTTTCACTACTTTTACTTTCACTTTCTTTTTCTTCCTCCTTTTTCCACTTCGAACCACTTATAATTCAGAACTCAGAACTGGCGGCTGGCCGGCGTTGTTCGGCTTATATAGCCCTAGAATTGGTTCTAGAACCTTCAATTTCGATAGTCATTTCAACATTCATTTCGATCGTCATGAATCCAGAACCTTCCTTTAATTTCGCTGTTCAACTCTTTTTATCGTCTGTCTCACTCTAGATTTTCTATTTCTTTCACTCATTCGCTTCCAGAAAATGCCAGATAAAATTTCTACAAAATTCCAACAAAATCTCG
>JARACY010002000.1:0-48470 GCA_029255725.1 Scrobipalpa atriplicella
CTTCTTGTACGGAGTGAGGTAGGTATGTAATCCTTCCATGGTACTACTTCAAAATTTATCATAGTCGCGTTTTTAGAAATGCCATAGGGCGCTTTTCCACTAGACGTCACGTCAACGGCAACGGCGACGGCACGGCGACGATCACGTGACAATATCTATGGGAATCGATGACATGCCGTGACGGTGCCGTGCCGTCAAGTGGAAAAGCGTGTCATATAATTTCATTGATTTTCATACATTATCTCACCTACGATATCGTCGACGGTACCGTGCCGTTGCCGTTGCCGTTGACGTGCCGTCTAGTGGAAAAACGCCCATACGATGATGATGATGATGGTACTGCTAAACGCGAATGCCTGGTTTAATGCTAACGCTCTTATTCAAACAAACATGTTAAAAAACCGAATGTTCCTGTACCATTATCTATACAATATTAGACCACCATTTACCGTTATTAATATCAAGCAAAAAACCGGCAAAGAAATAATTTGTTGTATGGAAGCCCCCCTTAAGAGGCTACCCTGAGCCAAGTGGCGCCCTCATCAGTCAAAAAATCATAATCCACTGAAAACACAATCAATCCAAAATCCGGTACGGCGAATTGAAGTTAAAGCAAAGAAGATAATTTAGAACATCATAAACTTATGATTCAGTGTTTACAGCAGTTACAGATAGCAAAAGTGCTAAAAGTGGCCGTTTTTCGCAAATTTTCTTTCTGTTACTACCAGGAACTATGAATTTCAAGTTTATGATGTTCTAAATTATCTTCTTTGCTTTAACTTCAATTCGCCGTACCGGATTTTCGATTGATTGTGTTTTCAGTGGATTATGATTTTTTGACTGATGAGGGCGCCACTTGGCTCAGGGTAGCCTCTTAATTATTTATTTTATAGTTTTTTTTTAAATTAAATATACAACTCAATGTTTTATAAATATTATAAGCGTCTAACTGTTGCCGTTTTTAATAACGAGCAAGAAACGGCAACAAAATCACGTTTATTGTATGGGAGCCCTCCTTAATTTTTTTTTATAAGTTTTGAGACTTTCGCGGTTGTTCACTGCAATTAGATTTTTGTTATGAACGGGATTATTACCACGATCATGTTTATTGTTACCTCGATATTTCGGAGTTGTTTCAAACTCCATGGTCACGAGTAGACTGGCGATGCGAATGTTGACGTCTTCTAAGGGAAACCATATCGGTCTACCCTCTTTCGGACGCGACGACTGCGTTCACTTTGACTTCTACCATTGTCACTCACTAGTTTCTCACGACACACTACACTCACGGTATCTACTCGCGATTTCGACCTCGAATCATTTTTGCGGTTGTAAACGTTTAACACTGGATTCCACGCACCGGACAGTTTAAAACCATCTTCACGATGAACGCAGTCGTCGCGTCCGAAAGAGGGTAGACCGATATGGTTTCCCTTAGAAGACGTCAACATTCGCATCGCCAGTCTACTCGTGACCATGGAGTTTGAAACAACTCCGAAATATCGAGGTAACAATAAACATAATCGTGGTAATAATCCCGTTCATAACAAAAATCTAATTTTTTTTTGTATTTGTTGTTATAATAGCCACAGGAATACATATCATCATTAAAATTTACAACTGTCTAGCTATCAGGAAACTCAACTTTTTGGGAATGGGGAGTCGACATTTTAGGAAGTGGACAAAATGGTCCTAAAGGTCACGGTACATGAGATACAGCCTGGTGACACACAAAAACCCTAAAAGTAACGTTTTTTGTATGGGAAACCTTAAATATTTCGTTCTGGTATTAGTATTTGTTGTTATAGCGGCAACAGAAATACACGATCTGCGAAAATTTCAACTCTTTAGCTATCACGGTTCTTGAGATACAGCCTGGTGATAGACAGAAAATCACGTTTGTTGTATCGGAGCCCCCTTAAATATTTATTTTATTTTGTTTTTAGTATTTGTTTTTATAACGGCACCACAAATATATCATCTGCGAAAATTTCAACTGCCTAGCTATCACCGTTCATGAGATACAGCCTGGTGACAGACGGACGGACAGACGGACAGACAGACAGATGGACAGCGAAGTCTTAGTAATAGGGTCCCGTTTTTTACCCTTTGGGTACGGAACCCTAAAAACACTAAATGTATACTTATTGTGCGTGCGTCTCGTGTAGAGTCCGTGCCAGATTACTTTGCGGATACATATGGCGCTAGTGTCTATGTAAAAAATGAAAGAAAAAAAAAAGGTTTGGAAAAAAATTAGTTCCATCTGTCGCACAGTTATCTGGTACGGACTCTTGTCACGAGTGGGATAAATTCTTCTTGTGGATGAATTAGAAGAAGTCGCTACATGATGTTTATTTCTTTTTCAAGATCGGAATCTAGAAGACAGCGGTTACTCAGTTTGGGGTAAAGGACAACCATCAGGAGACGGTCTTTGCGGGTCAATGGACGCGTACGGTCATCTAAACGACTTATCTTGCTCCCGCCTCTGCTTCTTCATCTGCGAACACGAGATTGGCGACTCCAAGAGTGCAAGGAGTTTTTCGTATGAAGGTTCAAATTCAAATGACTATAGAGACGACGTATTTAATGAAGTTTGGCAAGTTATAACGACAACAGCGGCTGATCCAAGTGATAGTGTAATCCAATGATGGTGAATTTTCCGTCATTTGTTATACTTTTGTAATCAATCAAAACATAATCATCATAACATAACATACCTGATTATTTGTAACTTACATTAGACTTTAACGGAAAATTATTTCTTATATTTGGTATTATTTACCTAATGAGCTTGAGCAAGAATAATAATTATCTTTGTTTTATTATTTCTGTATGATTTCTACCTACCTATTTCTTAAATAAAAGTTGGAATAAAAATTTATTTTCTTCTTTACTTTTAAACCATTAACGCATACGAGTCCCGAATATAGACTTTTATATTTTGCGAGATGATTTTGTAACGAATAATGGCGCCACCGCTAAGGATGAAGGCTCTCAAAACTTGACAGAAGTAGCAAAAAGGCCCTTTGAGGGCGATGACGGTCTGCCTACCCAATAAGGGATAAATGCGTGACTTGTATCTTTAGATAACATATTTTACTTCAATATCTTCATGTATAGGGCGTTGGGAGCTAGCGCTCAGCGACTTCTCAAATCAGTGTTCATGCAGTAAGTTTAGCAGACTTAAAATTTCCGCCAAAAACGGCCGGTTTCGATAGTAACTGCGGGTTACTATTTGCTCCTCAATTTATTACTTCTAAAAAATCATTAGGTCCAATTCTAAGTATACACTTCCTTGAACTAAGAACATAGTTTTGAAAAAGTCGATATTTTGCGAGTTATGATCTTTTTTTACGAATGGCGGCGCCACCGCTGAGGATAAAGGCTCTTAAGAGTTATTTTATAAAGACCTGTATATTGCTATCTGATTGCTAGTAGATTAAATAAGGTCAAGTGGTTCCATTCAATTTACAAAAAAAACAGAGTAGGTTTCGTACGCATTGCTATGGTTCAGCGATTCAAAGTAACGACGGAAAAATGACGAAAATATTTCAATTAATCCACGTTTCTAAAATTCCTACACGGGAGCTGAAATTGCAATAAAAGCTGTTAGTTAAACTGGGAATCGAATTCCATTTGTAGTAAGTCGTGTTAGGGTAGCGTGGTCCCGGATTAAGTGGCGCCCGGTCCACGAAGATACGGGTCCTTGGGGAGTCTTCGGACTTCCGTTTATGTCTGCTATAGGGCAGGAAGAGATTGAAGCTATAGAGGATATGAGCGATTGCAAAACTAAAGAACATAAATACGTACATATACGTACATCATAATGTAATATAACGCGTGACAATATTATTGTCACGGCTGTATTACCTTAGGGGTAGACATAAAAGCGTCCACACTCCAATAAAAGGCTATAATGCCACATCTTACAAAATATTGTGCCACCAATATACAGAATTTGTGTAACGATATCTTAATCTTATTTTAAGGCTTTATTTTTGCTTATATGAACGTAATATCTACTATTTTTTGGGATGACCAAGTACTGAAGTATCCAGTTTAGCAGAACGATGTACTTAAAGGCGATTCGATGGGTTGCAAGTTCAAGCCCTATCCACGTCGAATTTGATTTCTTATTTACCATACTATTAAACCTTACTTGACACAATTTATGCGTCAAAGATTTGCTCCGTCAATTCAATTATTTTACCATGGAAAATCATCTCTAACAGACAGAGACCTGACCCCACAATTGTAATTCTTGGCCGGAATAATCCAGCATTGTAAGATTCACAGACATAGAAAAACATAGATACCGCAAGTGTACGTTTATAGCGTGCCCAGTTAACAGTCGTCCCGTCTTTATTATTACATCGACACTTGAAAAGAGATAGCAACATATTTTTCCGTTGGACCTTCTGGGAAATAGACGTTCAAGGAAATGGACATTTAAGGAATGTACATTCCAGGAAACAGACCAAGTGCACCGAGTCACCAGACTATTGAATTATACTGTGACCGAGTAGACATTCCAGTAATAGGACCTTAAGAAGGTGCCAGTAATTGCACAAGTGCGATTGAGATGCTCTACCAATCTGAACTTAGCGAATGTGCAATACCTTATTATGACGATTTACTTTTATTTGAGTAGGCAAGTACCTAAACAGAGATGTTTCCTGACCTTTGAGGTCATTATAGAAAAAAACAAAAAATGGAACGCTTGGTTTCATACAGATCGCGTAGCTGGCGGTATCTGCACTTAATTATGTCTGTGGAAGGCTCCTCAGACATGTAACATCTGCCTTGACGGGGTGGTTTATATTGCGAATTAATTCCGGTTCGAGAGTCGCATACAGAATGGAGTCCGAATGCGAAATACGGAGAGACGGACACGAGCATCTTCATAGCTACTTATTTAGATGTTTAGAAGTAGACTGCACTTGGACTGAAGATTTAAGACGATTATTCTGAAAATGTTTCTTGAAAAATGTTCTTTAAATTTTACATCCGAATACGAGATTATATAGAGGAATGATGTTTATTTGTTTGTATTTCTGTTTCTAATAAATAAACTCAATCACCACTGAACCGATTTTAAAACTTCTTTCACCTTTTTCAGTTTTTTTTTCTCATTGTGCCGTGGGTGAAACTACAGTACAAAAACTTAGCACTTTTTAAAAAAATAAAGCAATAATGAGGTAATAGATCACGTGAAACTTACCTAGCATATTTTCTTATTTAAAGTTATTTTGTGCATCAAACGCTGTGAAGTTAGATAATCATTTTAAACAATACCTAACCTAAGTATAAAGTAGGAATTTCTGTTCTGAAATCGAAATCAATCTTCATTGTTAGTAATGTGCCTCATTGTATCCTAACTAACTAATCTCTTGGGAGTATAATTAATTAATAATAAGGTTAATTACACATGTCATTAGGTATAATGTATGTACAATCTGAGCAATGCAGTGCTGCTGAGAATATGTTTGGGGAGTAAGATAGCGGATATTGATTCTAAAGATTAGTTTCATGAACTACGATAGCTGTTCAATTGTTATAACAGTAAATTAATGATCTTATAAAATTTTATCCTTAAAAGTACTTAATAGAAAAAGATACCAAATTATACAAAATTGTTTCGTTCCTCAAGGCGGTATACTTGACCAGAATTATAGGTATATATGACTTACCGAGATACTTAAGGCCAGCTGCAAAGCCTATAATGGATCAAAGGTTATTCAATATATATTACTGAATCGGTAAGTAGCGTTCCTCAAGGCAGTATAAGGTACTAGACCTTCATCTGTTTCCATTTATATTAATGACATACAAAATAAGATAATGCAAAGCAAGCTATGAATATATCAGATGTTAAGCTTGTAACAAATCGAAATCTATCGATTATTTTCACTCATTTTACTTATTAGTAAAAAAAAACAAAAGCAAAACCTAAACTGCTTGGCACTTAAATGTTAGCTATGTTCTACCTACTTTAAAATAATTGATTACCTAATGTCGTCCCTCAAGGAAGCAAACTTGACCAACGCTTCTTTATCCAAATCAAAATCTACGAGCAAAACCAAAACTGAGAGTACCTAATGATGCAGTTATGATAACCTGTTTGATGATATTCAACACACATAAATTTCAATAATTTTATTAGATCATAGTGTCCCAAGGCAGCCCACTGGATCAACTTAAAGGACTTATTACTCTTCCCTCCCGATTGGGTCTGATTCGTTATACATTGCTAGTGCACAGGTATTACTTGAAATCACTACCTATGCTAAGAAGCAATGTATACCTACTAAATCGGGTCCGATCGGCATGGAAAGTGTAATAAGCCTTTTACTTAAAATAATATGAAAACAGCAGCTGCTAAGCCTGTAACAAATCACAAGCTAAACCAAAAACAATGGTGCAATTATGATGACACGGTCGGTTAGCGGGCGGCTGTACGTCTTACAACTTGCGCCCGCTGCCGAGTTTGGCACTTGGATGTTGCTCTAACTTGGCCCTGACTGGTTCGCTACTATTGTTCCAGTTTACGTGCAAAGATATGCTTCAGTCTTGAAGACTAAGAGCGATCATCATCATCATCAGCCACAACAGTCCACTGCTGGACATGGGCCTCCCCAAAATTGGGGGTATATGCCATTACTCACCACGCTTGGCAGGCGGGTTGGTGAGCGCAGTAGAAGTTTTCCATTCACAGGGAACGCTGCTGCCCATTCCCTGGATTTATGCCTTAGTCGCCTTTTACGACACCCGCATGAAGTGATGGGGTGATGCTATTTTAACCCGGCACCACACGGGTACGCTAAGATACCGTGAGTGTTGTGTGCCGGTCGCCTAGTGTTTACGAACAATAAAATTATTAAGACAATATGTGGGTAGTGTAACATCTAGCTGCCCATCGCCCTGATGACATCTCGCTGGATCTTCAGTCGACCCGCGACCACGACAATTGAAACATTGTTGAAACGTCGGGAACCAGGTAAATTCCTATGATTTACCACCAAAATCTATCGCGAATAGACCCGATAAAAAGTAAAATGAGTATAAATAATCGCGAGTGCTTAAAAAGTTATACGCTAAGAGCGTTAGAAGAACAAATATTCCAGCTGCTTAGACAATTCGATGGTTCCAGTATGTAGGGGCGAAAGGCTGACAAACTGTCACTATAGCATGCGCGGCGTAATGAAAACGCCTTTCTATGAGGTCAATGACGCTCTACCCCTAAGGGATACAGGTGACTATATGAGTGACTATTATATGCTTATTCTGCATAAAATGTTTTGAATTTGTGAGAAACCTATGTTTACCTTTTTAATAAATCTCTTTCAAAGTTATCTACTCCAAAGTTAGAGTTTGAACAGCGTTTGACTCGAATAACCACTCAATAATGAAGAAATTGTGCTAACTATGTATTAGTTCTTATCATTAACTAGTCAAGTCAAATCATATTTATGAATTGTATATTTTAATCTCGTCCCATGCAAAATACTAATTAATTTCTTAAGTAAGAAAATCTGTAGATATATCTGTAGAGGCCGTAACGTTCCGTTCGAGAAACAATAGTAGAAATTGTGGTTTTTGGAAGGAGCACGGTCCGAATTTAACAGTATTAAATTATTTTCGATTGCATACAACTAGCAAGAAGTTACTAGTCCCGCACAAGTTTGTTGGCTGGGTTATTCATAGCAGTTTACATTCGGGGTTAGGACTAATGACATTAGAAACGCATTTGAATGATAAGTTAAATTTCTGTTAGGTTCATGTTTCACGACCATTATCTTGTGGTTTTTTGTGTTTGAAATTTGTAGAAGGAGGATAGCTTTTAGATCTAATAATGCCTACTTTTCTCGTGTACATGGAACGACCCTTCAGAAAAGTTTTCGACGGAATCTATCATGGCTCCAGATTCTTTATTTTGATGATGTTTTGATCTTTATGACAATTATAATAACATATTTTAATATTAAAATATTCATCAGCAAGAGTATTTTAAAAACGTTGGTTCAAGTTAGCAAACAAGCTAAAAAGTATTATCTTCCGCATCTTTTCTTCCAACTAGTAGCCTACTGTTAGAAAGTAGCCACCAATAAAAAAAAAAAAAACTATCCTCTGTGCTAAATAAAGAGTACAAACCTCAAAGGAGAGAGAATGTTGAAATATTCTAGCATTTTTAATAACTGCAGGAAATAAGTACACAGAAGAGTAATCTTCTGCCGGTTTAGACAAGCACAAAGACAAAGGAGGGTTATTTAAAAACATGAAAATAATCAATGAGGCCACCAAAGCGGTCGGCCAAAGGATTTTGAAATAAAGACTGCGGATAGAATAAAGAAACAGTGAGGCCGGTAATATGAAAGGAAGCTTTGAAATATAAACGACTTTCGAGATTTTTTTGTTATTATGCGGAGATTTAAAAAAAAAAACAATGTGGAACGCTGTTTTAAATTATTGTGTTTAGTTGAATATAGAACGTTATTTGGAAGGGATAGGACGTTACGAGTAGGTATAAGATAGAATTGTTTGGTACTGTGCTGTAATGTTACATGATACAAAATTCAATAAACAAGTTCTTGAGCATAAACTAACTAAGCAATAAAATTCATAGAAACCTCCGTGGGCTGGGCAGTACCTAAGTACCATAATAAACTAAAAATTTTGGGTAGCTTGGGACCGAACCTCTTTTTTCGTGAATTCTCGTATGGGTACGTATAGGTGTTATATTATGTACGTATTTTCTATATGACTAAGATCGATTTGCACCTAAAATGTATTCACCCCTTCCATATTTTATTGGTGATTTAATTGTGATTGATCGGTAGGTTCCACACGGCACCGAAACTCAACCGTAATCAATCTCGCGTCGCCTGATGGGGAACTTAGGTTATTGACGGAAATATGGGTATCAACGCAACATAGGGTGAAAGATTGAAAAATCATAAGTAAGAAGCGTGTTGAAAAAATGAATTTATAGATAGCAGAAACAAAAAAAAAAAACACGAATATGCATTCAAACTGTGACTTGAACCTACTACGAACCACCTGTTTACTAGTCGCTTTATTTTTGTATGTGTTTTGAGTAAAACAATTACCAATCTAAGTATAACAAGGAGTTCAGAGACTCTTCAAAAAAATTTAAACTTTAGGAATGCATGTTTTTAATGGATTTGTGAAGATGTAAAAAAAATAACTATCAAATATTTTTAATTACTAGGTTACGTTTGCCATAAGTGAAACCAGACTGTTTCTTTTAAAAGGGTTCCCATGTTATCTTTAAAAGGCTGAAAAGGGTTGGATGTGAAAAGTCAATGACGGAACCCTTTAGTGGTGATGTGGGTTAAAACGAAATACCAAACTTGATAAAACTTTACTACAATATGCAATTTAGATGTAGTAGGGTGAGGGTTCTTCAATACGGGTTTTGAAAAAGCAGTCTTTTCGATAAGTAGGTAACATACACTATAAATTAAACTATACCTTATAGATGCTAGTGTTTGAAGCAGTTATCAATAGTCTCTTAACTTTCTTAGTAGTATAATTACTTTAAAATGTACCTATGTGAACATTTGGAATCATGTCTTTAGCTAAGTGTTTTTCGATCAACATTTTATAAAATACGTGCTAAACTTCTTAACTAGGTAGGTACCTTTTATTTTTATTAATAAAATTCATAATAAGTACTACCGCATCGAGCGCAGTGTGTGGCTAATAGAATTGGTTTAATTAATATTACTACCACATCGATTCTTACTTAAACCAATTCAACACAGTATTCCCAAACCAAATCACAACCTGCATCCTACTTGCTACTATAAAAAGATCATGCACCGAATTGAATGACTCAACGAGCTACCAATTCAGGGAACGTTCCCGAGACACACGGTCACGTAGAACCGCCAACAATCCCCCCAATCAGGTAGTTCGCGCGCGGCCGTGCGTGATCGATCTCACCATCTTACATCCTACACATGTTGGGCGCTATGCCAGCGATATGATTTCGTTTATGATGCTTAAGATACCATTCTGTGGAATTGTAAAATTGTGGAGCTACATCACGTGCGGTTATGGGTGGTTCATTTCCGTCTGTATGGTTTCTGAATTTAGACAATTGAGATTGTGGTTTCGTTGGCGGTTGCTGGCACAGTTTCAAGAACGTTTCTTTCGGCCTTTTAGAGTGTTTATTTTAGATGGATTATAGTTTGTGGTTTTGTATTACCAATTTGCTGCTGCTGTTATCTTTGATACTTTTTACGGTGCGTTATTCAGAAAATATTCTAGTGTATGCCAATCCGTTTTGAAATCTTGATGCACATACATGATTTAATCCTAAACAAAAATACACTTACTTTGAGGGAAATAAAAATTTTAAGAGTTGAGACTGTATTTCAGAGCAGTGATTTCAGTTCAAAATGCGTAAAATGAAAAATTCACTATTAATGTATAAATTATGTGCTGGTCAATTGCGTATCTGGTACCCTGCGTCGGAATTGTTATGAATAAGAAAAAAAACAATTATGATAATAACCCAAAACACATATTAGGGCTAGGGTTTTGTCTACAAGACATTCACTACAGCGCAAAATTCGCGCGGAAAATAAAATTTCTTACAGTTGCAAGACGCTTCGCCGTTCGAACTGAGAGTAGAGTTATAAAGAAGTTATATTCAAAACAGTTCGTCCTCTTCCCTCCACTGTGTGTCATCGAAAGCAGCTGGCTCAACTCGAGAGCTGCGAGTGCTTGATCTGGCTCTCTTTTTTAATTAATACCACTTCGAACAGCTACCGAAGAATGCTCCAAGTCATTATAAGTTTTAATAGCATTTGACTTCGCTGCAAGAAGAATGGAAACAAATTTCTGTACGTCATGAGTTTTAGTTGGATTTTATAGGAATAGTTGGAAGTTTCCGGATGTGGGATTTGAAAGTTGGTTTTATGACTTTTGAGTGAAGTAATGTGATTTTGGTAGGTTAGATTTACATTTGAGATAGACTAAAATTTTAAGTAGTTTTGTTTCTCGAAAAAGTAAAAAAAGTATATATTTCACATCACACTATGGCTATTTTTCTTCAATCCTTTTTTGAGTAATTTCATTTTCTGTATTTGAAGATCACAATTAATCGAAAAATCGTTTCCATTTATTTTATTTAGGGCTTAATCAATATATAAAGAGTGTAAGCGAATGGCTCTTCTGCAATACTTTAAATCGAAAACCAATTAGGGAAAAACTCCACATAAATATACATAAAGTATTGTATATACGTACGTATGTCTGTTACCCACACATGCACCGATAAAACAAAAGACGGATGTAGAGACACTGGATATGAAGTAATGTAACGTAGCATTTTCTGGCTGAAATGGCTGGTGGTAAAATCCTACTTAAATATTATATTCAATTTATATTTTAGGTATTGATGAGTCATTGCGATATGTGATGTGCTTTTGATGTGGTGTACGACAAAACAACGTCACAAAATAAACGTACGTCCATTTCTTTGTGCTATTCTATATGAATATGACATGGTATCCGTTTAAGATACGACTTGCTATTTGTACTAATATAGGCTGACGTTTGCATGATCATCTATGCATCCGTTGTACTGTTTGCAAGACCGTGCGTTTAATTCAAACATAAGTACAGATCATTACTTCAAGCCCTATTGACGACCGACCACCGTCCGATTGTCAGCTAATTGGGACAACGCCTTAATTTAAACGCACAGGTAATGATTGCTCTGACACCAGGAATCATCGGCCCGTCCAAACCCACTCCATACAAGTAGAATAAAATGTCGTATCCAGCTAGCTGTATATCTTGGTGAGCTCGTTTAATTAACACGAGTGACAGGCCGACGCGAGCCGCACCGACAGCCGTACGTACGCGACAACGCGCGTCTGCCTTGATTTAAACGCACAGCTTATTCTTGCTGTGGGTAAAGTGACCTTTATGATTGGGTGAGATGTAGGTACTAACTTTATTTTATTTTGAAAACGTACCCCGCAGAACAAAGTACGAAAAAGCGGTTTTAGTCAAATTGGCTGAAATTTTGATTGTTGCTGCGTCGGCCACCTGTACAAATAACAATAATAATAGCAATTCTTTATTATTCAGGCATAAAAAAATGATGTACTAATAGGTAATACAAAAGATGGTGTGGCACATTTATATTTCTAAAAAATTTAAGTCCTTAGGATTTATAGTAAAAAACACACTACAATTTTTGTTACAATATGTCAAATCGATTTATATGGCATGTACATCGTTCGTACTGATTTCCATGCTTTTATGTAAATATATACATGCGGATAAGTGATGATTATGAACTTCGGCGTGTACCCGCTAACATAATGTGAATTGAGCCTTAGTCCAGAACCTAATCAACCTTTCTTACGAACCACCTAGTCTTGTAGCAAAGCCAAACCATCCCCCGCACGTACACTTTATGATCTTGTTTTTCCTTAGTTCCCACAACTCAAACCACAATGCATCTAAGTTTGTATTAGTCCCCCCCCCTCCCCCCACACACTTACCTGGACAAACAAACAAGCAGATCGGACAGGCAAACCAATTACAGCGACTGGACCGCGGAGCATGGTACAGTCTGTTTATCTACCTAACCTAAGGCACTTTGTTTTGGTTTCGTAGGAAAAATGTATTAGATAAGGTACCTATGTTATGTTTTCTTTCGTTCTTGAGTTTCATGTTTTTTACATTTTATCTGGCTGCGGCAAAGCCAAAAGGGTGGGTTATGATATGATTGAGCTTTAGAGCAACGCGGCTTTCCGTTCCGTTAAGAGGAGTGTAAGTTAAGCTGCAACTTTCCATACAAAAGACGGTAAAGGTAGTCCCTGTAAACATAGTCCGATTTCTTAGATATATTTTTAAATGATGTAGATATACTTAAAAACTAGGTTTGTACGTTTTTATCTTTTAGAAATATGACACATCTAAAAAGATATGACATCTTTTTCATTTCTATTCAAATATTGCGGAGGTCATATCTTTTTATAACAGTAATATTTCTAAAAAATAAAAACTTACAACAATATTTTGGAAAATTTGGCACTTATAAGTAGTGTTAATGTTTCATAATACATGAAAATAAACAAGCTGAAAGTTACACTTCGATGAGATTTGAACCCACGGTCTCCGGCGTACCGTGTCCACGCAGAGCTTAAAAAAAATAAATCTTACCACTTTATGATGTCCAGAAAAAGTTACATTTTAAGATCCCTAAATAATGCCTTACAAAATAAGGAACACGAATCAAAAGTAACTCTCAAGCTAGACTTTCGAGAGGGAGGCTGAAAAAAAAAATAACAAAGCTACGGAACAACATCTTTTCATTCCGATATCGGTCATTCAATCGCCAACCGTTCGCTCGGGAATGGGCGCTTTTCCACTAGATGGCACGGCACCGGTAACGGCAACGGCGCGGTACCGTCGACGGTATCGTGGATGAGATAATATATGAAAATCAATGAAATTATATGACACGCTTTTCCACTTGCCGGCACGGTACCGGCACGGCGGCATGTCATCGATTCCCATAGGTATTGTCACGTGATCGTCGCCGTGCTGGTGCCGTGCCGGTGCCGTGCCGTCTAGTGGAAAAGCGCCCTATTGTATGCAAATTCATGGACAAAGAAAGTGCAAGATAGGACAGAAAGAAGATTTTGTTTATTCGTTGTGAAGTAAAAAATTAGTAGTCAATCTGCTGTAATTTATCCTGATGTAACAAGATCAATTTCGTAGATACAATTTACATCGGTTCAACATTTTGATTTCGTTAGCAAACGTTTAAATACGCTATAGTTAGTGTAAGTAATTCAATTTACAAATCACTTGAGTCTACACTTTGTGGAAAGACTTTAAAATCGTTATTACCTTTGTTCAGGACTTAGTCCGGGATCAGCAGGAACAGTATCTAAGTATTTTGTTTATAAGACGCTGTTTCACACCTCTACCAATACAAGTACAAGGATATTTTCAAGCAGCATTTAATTTTAGTTGTAGGATGTGTCATTGGCCTCAATTCACGCCGTCCAGTTACTAATTCTAATTCTTAGTAGCCCTGTCACTTTCTTAACTTTGACATAAGAACAGGATAGCAAACAATTACGTGAGTTTGACATTTCTTATCTGACATAAGACTGCTTAAATTAAGTAAAATTAGTGAGCACGCTCTATGGTCATTCCTTATTTAAAGCGCCGTACGTCAAATAAAGAATGTCAAAGTCACGTGTTTGTTTGCTATCCTGTTCTTATGTCAAATTTAAGAAAGTGACAGGGCTACTAAGAATTAGAATTAGTAATAGTGCGTCCTGAATTAGCACCATTGGCTCTTGAATCGTAAATCGAGAATTCACTTTCTTCTTTTAGAATAAAATAAAATATTGACATAATAATAATAATGCTACCAACACTTACACTGTGCAGTGTGAGAACTCAGTTAATTTCACGGACAGTGGCCATAAGCTAACGTCTTCATCTGGACTATGTTGGAACCGCGAGTATAATCTACACTTGTCACACTAGGGAGTCCTATTATTAAATTTCTTGAAGAGATTTTTCAACTGGCGCTTGATTAAATGTAATATTGCGGGCTGTATGATATTTGAACCGTTGTAATTTTGCTGACTGTATTTTTCTTTTCAGATGTTTTTTATTACTTGTTTTCCTTGAAGTCAGTGGCTTTTGGCCAGTCTTGGGACACTAATGGCTGGATAAGATAAGATAAGTTTTTTTTTTACCAAAAATGTGTGTATTTTTGCCCCTAGTTCCAGATGATGGAGGCATAGTCGACGGTGGAGCGAGATTACCCAGATGACTTGTTCTTTATCCTTCTAAAGAGATTAGTATTAATACCCAGTTAATAGATAGATACATAAAAAGTTTATTGCATAAAAAACACTACACATAAAACAAAAGGTAAACACGAAGAAAGAAGAGATGAAAAGAATAATATAAAGTAGAAATGACAAAAATAAAAGAAACTAGTGCCTACATTTTGTCGAATGTGTGCTGAAGTGATGCAGAGGGTCAAAGCCGAATGATAATACCTAGGGATAATACCGAATATCTCCTACACATAATGCAGATAGTATTATAAGTTCCAGTTATTTTCGCTGTAAGATGACTAAATGCGTTTAGTCCATTTAGATGGAATGGCTATCTCACTGAGTGCTATTAGTATGTATTATAATAGTATGGATAGTAAAGACACACCAAGTGGCACTGTAGACCCATTCCTGAATTTCATGGGTCTCTGAAGGTCAGTTAGGCCCATGAAGGGTACATGAGGGTAATAAAGTGCCCGCGGCTGTTTCATTGTTTAAAGTTTATGTGCAAAGCATTTAGATTCCACTACACTATTACATGCTGGCAGAAACTTGTCGTTGTACGGAAAATGGAATGATAGAAATGGCATTGATTTCTCGTGACTATGAAGAGTTACACCAATGCTACCAATCTAACATATCGAGGTAGTAATAAATATAGTTATGATAATAATCACGTTCCAAATAACAATGAAAATTTTAATGTTCAAATGGAATTATGTGGTTGGATTTTCGAGAGCGACATTATTTTGAAGACCGTTTTTTTTCATATCGAATGAAAGTTTAATTTTAAGAGGAAAAAGAGAGCGTCCTAAAGCAATTACGGATAATTGTGGATACCATGTTCTTTCCTAATAAATGTTTGTTAAAATTAGAGAATCTGGTTTTAGAGCAATTTAAGAAACTAAAGAAATCTGGAAAGACGCTATTGTCTGTAGGTACACCTACACATCCTATGGTTTTAAATTATGAGCCGTTGCCTTGACACTTCTATTCACTTAATTGCCAACTTCTGTGCGTTCAACTATTACAAGCCTGAGATTAGTCGCCTAATTCGGTTTAGTCGGACTTTGTTTGTGTCTACTGTTTCTGTGTAATGTTGGACGGAGTTGCCAACTTATGGCCACCAAATGAAAGTTAACAAGGCGTTACCAAGAGCAGGCATGTTATATTTACGAAGCATGGTTATCTTTAGTTTGCGGTTTTGAAGTAAACTCAATCTGGTTTTGCTTTTTAATTATGGTTAGTTCTGTTTATTTTACTATCCCATGCTTATAAAATTAAAGTATTTCTTAAATAATTTTCCTTTTTTATATTCGAAACTTGTTTGTCCTTGACTCTAGATTCAAGGTCAGGTATGACAGAGACAGAGTCGACCATTGAGTCGACGATAGAGTGAGCTCACCCAGAAGATGCCTGTTATAGCACTTTTAATTTATTAGCTACCAGAAATAGTAACGGGGATCAACAGTTTATTTAAATTAATACAAAATGTCTTAGTCTGCATTGTCCTAACCAATTTTGGTTAGGTTCGGAATAATTTCACAATATACTTTGTCTACCCTTGAGAATCGAACCCACGATCTCCGGATCGAGAGTCGAATCAGACCACTAGACCACGAAGGCAGTTTCAGTTTATTTAGAAACTTGTGTAGTAATAAAGTTTGCACAATAGAAATAGGCCTTTACAACTCTTATGGAGATTCCTTGCTTTGAAAGGAGTTACAACCTAACTTTTAACGACCGACATCTTAAAATTAATAAAGTTATCCCGTTCGAGACCAGATAATAAATCCAGATTTAGGACTTTGTTGGAAGAACAGACGTTTCACAATTAATTTGGAAGATATTTTTAAATAATAGAAAATATGTGATTAAGAATAAATAATGTATCCTATTTTAAGGCAATTATCATTATCATACATCTAAATTAATTGTTGCTGTAAGCTCATGTCCTGATCCTGAATTGATCCTGATTATGTTTCTAAGTCGAGTAGGATGAGATGGTGCTGCGTAGAACCACATGACTAGCAGTGGTATCTAGGAGCAAAAGGAAAAATAAATTAAGGCTCTAGAAACAAAAAAATATGGAGGTATATTCAATTTATAAAACAAAAACTATGGAACTCGCTGATAGGTTCTTGCATGGAGTTGCAACAAAATTGGCATTACATTTTATTTGTTAGATTTGTCAGAGTAAAATATACAGTTTAGTTTAGGGACATGGAAAATAGGAAGCGGTGCGACGCGGGCGAGGCGGAGGCGCGTCAATTTTGTATGTAATTTACGTCTGCGCAGCGCAGCTTGATTTGAAGTTTCTATACTAAAACGACGCACCGGCGACGCAACGGCGCCGCACCTCTTCCTATTTGCCATGCCCCTCACCTGTCGAAACTATTGGCGCGGATGGTTTAACGCGTATTGGCCCTCAAATCTACGACCGTTAAGCAGAAGATTAGATATGGTGCGCCTGTTAAAAGAACACTTTTTTTTTACTAGGCAGACGGAAACGCGTGCTTATAAACAAAACCCCACCAAAAACAAAAATGTGAAAATGAAAGCTAAGTTAATGGTGGTGTGGTGTGTGGTTTGCAGAAAAAATGTGATATCTAAAAAGCGTGCCAAGTCTAGGGTTTATTAAAGTAATTTTAAGCTGTTGAATAAAGTAACTTGGCCGTTGTCGAGTTATTTTGAAGACCTTCTATCGTGATAATTATTATTTGGGTCTCTTTCTTTTGAAACCTTTGGTAGGTATAGAAACCCGCGTAAACTCGTCAAAAGTTATAAACAGCATTCTGTATTTTCGCCTGATTTGGGACTCTAGTATTCCACAGCCACAAAACTTGTGCAGTATATTCGGATGGGGATATTCAAGGTCTATCCCGCGGCTCAAATTCTGAATTTGATAAATTTCAAATTCCGTCGTCTCGGCGATATTTTGCTGTCTGTGCGGTCTAGGATTTGCCACGGCTCAGTACTAGAGTTAGGTACTTAACTGTTACTTTGTTATTTAATCTAAGTCGAGGTTCAAGTTTTGACTTTGGGGGATATTTAATAGTATCGGACATGTCATTGTGTTTAACTTGCTTTACTTTATTAGCCGGTCGGCTGCATTAGACCATTGCTAGATATTTTAACAATAGCCACGCTCGACAGGCGGGTTGGTAACACAGGTTGGTAAGCACAGACTGAGACAGTGTAGCGCCGTAGCAATGGTCTACGAAAACAATACAGCTGTTACTACTACATCATTTCACATTCAAATACATCACTAGGATGTACTAAGTTGATCAAATCCGAATCCTCCAAACCTCCAACACAATCGCGAAGATTGCTTAGTTACGTTCTACCAGTTATTGCGTAGATATCTACTACGCCGTAGCAAAGGTCTACGAGAACAGCATCACTAGGCTGCAGCACAAAGTTGCCCGTATGGGAAGCCTGGAACCTGGAAGCCGGTGCAGGGATAGAGCGACGCCGAATTTACGCTCGACGTTAGTCTCCGTAGAATGATTCTCGTTTCAAGTATGAAGCTGCTATTTCCTACATTTCACATGGCACCACATCACTAGAGTGCACAAAGTTGCTAGTATGGGAAGCCTGCAAGCCCCCAACTATTGCCGGCGCCGCGGGCCGGTGCAGGGATAGAGCGACGCCGAATTCACGCTCGACGTTAGTCTCTATAGATTGATTCTCGTTTGAAGTTTTTGTTTAAGTATTGAGGAAGGATTTGCTGAAAGTTTGATTGCAAACGGTTGCAAATATTTAGAAACTAGCTTAGCAGACCGCAGTGTCACTTGTTTGCCATGGGAATATAAAGTTCAGTAAGTCTGTGATATTTAAGCAAATAAAAAAAAAAATGTCAATAAATATCAGTACAGCAATCAGTGAAATGTCGGGTAAAATGTGAGGATAACGTCCTTCCTAATATTAATTGTTTGCTTCAAACTTCTGATTTTAATATTTTCTTTCTGCTTTCAGGTACAACAACGCTACTAAATGGCTGACACAGTTTTAAATAAGTCTGAGTCAGCAGCAAGGTTAACTGCCCAAAACACATATAAAATATATAGGTACAAACTTTTATAAAGTAAATTTCTGGCACATGAAATAATCCACCGTCTCCCGGTATGCAGGCTACTATAAGTAAGCAAATAGCTAAGATGCTACTTACCATCAGATGGACTATGCTTGGTTACCACCATTTAAATTAAAAATGTGCTAGCAGCTTCTCCTCCCGGGACTGCGCTGTAAAAACCAGCACAAAGATTCAAAGATTACACTGTATTGTAATATTTGTAATTTAGGCAATGGGCTGACGATTGGCTGACAAACCTGTCACGTCTCTTACCTATCCGTTATTAGGGACATTTCTGTTAGATTTCAAGAGATATCAAAACCTTTGGCTCAACACACAACTTTACTACGGCCGTTAAATGTAAGCGTCCATCTCCCCAAAACTACCCGCGAAGCAGTTAAAAAGTTTCCATGACATTAGTGGATGCTCAGCATAAATTAAACTGGACAGTAATGTTTGTCTGCGAAACTAATTTTAGCGTAATAACGCCGTAGAAGTTGGCGGCGGCAAGTGGAATCTTTTTCTAATTTAATCTAAATGATGGGCTTTAAAAATATTTAATTTGCAAGCTTGTATCGGAGGTCAAGTTCCTCTGGGTCATCGCTGAGCCTACGTGCGTAGTCAGTAAGTAACACAGAAAAATCTTTTTAAATTACCTGCTTATAATTATATATACTTATATTATATGATTTGCTTTGGTCCAAAAAATTATGAACATGAAAACAAAAACCTTTTTTTTCTAAATAGGTTGTAACAATTTTATCATGCTGGATAAATACGTTTAGGGTCCCAATCTAGTTTAGTTATAAATGTACAATTATTTCATTCATGTACCGATTGTCACCTGTTGTATTTTCCAAATAAACAAAAAAAAAATAGAATTATGTAGCTGTTTTATGTATATCTATTACGCAACCTAAATACATTTTATTCTTTTTCATCTTTCGTATGAGTTGGGCCTTACGAAACGCTACTCAACTTAAATTGTAACATCTATGGTTCCGAATAAATGCTTTTTCTTTCTTTCTTTCTTACTATATTTAGAAATTATATAGATTTCTAAAGTTTGCACAACTGTAACTCATTTAAATAAAAAATTTTTTTTGTCTTCCGCGACCACGACCCCTGGAAAGGGTTCGAAACGTAGGAAAAATTAAATAAAACACAACTTAAATCCGTTCAAAATAGTTTTTTATATGTAGCCTGTATCGTGTCCCACTGCAGAGCAGTTTTATTAAATATTATAGAGTCCTTTATTATAATAACTAAAATAATACTGGTGAAAATTTATTTTCACTATTGTAGGTTTAAAGTCTAGACGGTTCTAAATCCTAGCCAGCGTCCCTGATGGACAAACTATTGCAAAAAGAGTCTGTCTGGTTTTGTGGCTATAAGTCTCCTCTTTTTCTTCCACTGTGATTAATGTATCTCTATTTTTATTTGTAAAACAATAGATAAGGTTTTTAATGATTTGTCTTGACTAGTAAAAATGAAAGCATGGTAGTTAGGTAAGAGTCTTGTTCCTAAAACAAAAATGTTTCCCAGAATTAAAAAAAATATATCTTGCATTAAGTATGTAGTCTTTACAAAACCAGAAATACTTTCCAAAAAGTATGGTTAATTCAAAACGATTGAGAACAGGATCAATTTTACTAATAAAGGAAAAGTTTTGCATACTCAACAATTTAGGATTCAACATTTTAGGCAAATCAACTTTTTAAAAATTCAACAATTTGGGAATTCAACCCCATGGTCCTTGAGGAAAACAAATAAACAGATGTGTAAGTTAAACAAAACACTGTACGACTTAAAATTTTCATGCGATGAAAACCATCTGAATACGAATCATCACTTTTAGATAGAAAACCTCACAAACCGTTTACGAAACCACTTGTAATGGCGAATATCGAGATCAACCACAAAAAACACGTAAAGGTTCCGTATGAATAATTTAGGACTTATATGGGCCTCGAATAACCAGGGGAAGGAAACGAAACTTTTACACGTGGGGCCTTGCCCCTACTCTTGGTGGGAATATAATATATTCTTTATTGCATCAAAAATACAGAAAAATTATTACAAATTTTATAGCAAGGGCGAGCTCTACAAAGAGATCTCTTCCAGCTCAGCCATATGTATTTTAAATATTGGAGACGTCTCCACTCACAGAGCTTTCCAAGAAAGAAGGCGCGACACGGCGCGGCAAAAACTGTCAAAATCTATGAACAGATTATTGCCACGCCGCCGGCGACACGGCGCGACAAATGATTCTTTGTATGAAAATGTATGAGACGTACCGCACTGCAGCGGCACTGCACTGTAGCGGCACTGCAGTGCGGTACGACAAAGACTGTCAAAAATGTATGAAGTGACATTGCCGCGCCCTGTCGCGCCGCTGCAGTGCCGCGTCGCGCCACTGCCGCTACGTCCTAGTGCGGTCTAACCTTAACCTTAAACCTAATCATCATTTAAACGGAAAACTTTGGGATGAGTTTTAAAAAGATTCTTAATCTAAAAGTAGAAATAAAACATGACTCTCGAAAGTAAGTATAAAGGTTACCCACAAACCGAACCAGCCGCAAGTTACGAAAACCGGAAACGTTAGTTCATTCGCCTAATGAGTTGGTCGACTTTTTCAGAGCTTTAAAAAGAACCCGTGAGTATTTCCAAAGTACCTGTTTGCGGCGAAGCCTTCCTCGTTTTTGTTTTGGTTACAGCCGCTTATGAAGTTCCCACACAGTGTTAATGGGTTGAAAGAGCCTTTTCAAACAAAAAAAAATATTCTTGAGCCTTTTAATTTGGCCGCTTTCATACTTACCATCCGAATTCTGGAGCTAACTTCTCTTTTACGATTCAAAAGGTTCTATCGATAAGCCAAAATTTACATTCAATACCATTCCAATTTTATCTTCGGGCGATGCTATAAAAGCTTCTATGTACGTCTGGATATTACCGAATTTAATCCATATGTGGAGTAAATAACCGAAAAAACAATTGTGCAAAAACCTGCGATGACGGGGATATATACTCAGTGACCATTAAGGCGAAGCACTTAGTCCAACGAACCCTGGTTTTAGTGCGGTGCCCCCGTAAAAATGCAGTTTTTATGTGCCCACAGCGTTGGATGGATGCCGCCTTTTTTATCTTCTACTTTTCTACTTCGCAGCTGTCAAAGTCCTTTTTTCTGAGTCTCGCGATAGTGAGATTTTACTGCCGTTGAGAAGCAGCGCTACTCATGGTTCTAGATCTAGGTTTTTCTGAGTTAGGTAGGCACTTATCAGATTCCTCTATTCGTCAGTTTCCCTAACTCGTCAGTTTCCTCGTTCGACAGTTTTAATAAAATCGTTAACTGGTCAGTTTCCTTGACTCGTCAGTCTAGGTGCAATATCTTTCTATTTAGCAGACAAGTTTTCTTTTTGTGCCTGGGACAGCTTTGAAATGAATGAGTCAATTAAGATACATTTTCTAAAAAGTTCTATTACATATAGTTTTATCGCAATCATGACGTAATGCAACTGGTTAATTAATTAAAGATAGCACGTGACTGACACAATATACTGGCAGAAGTATTGTGACAAGCTATAAAAAAAGCTAATGTTTTGGTGAGTGTATTGGCCCCCGCATGCGTACTCCATAGCATAGAATAATTATAATAGTGATTGTTATTCTCCTTATTACTCACCTTTAACTCATAAACTAGAATTTACATTGGTACCACTGTGACTTTCATACGAGCCGCGTCTTTATGAGCGACGACAGTGATAAGAATTGTTAATGTTATGACAGACTGACGTGTGCATCAAATTCAATGTAATCTTAAACCTGCTTGCACTTAAATATGGATGCAATATCGTACATTTTATAATTTTTACACTGTAAAAGAATTATATTTAATGATAAATAAGATAATTAAAAAGAAAAGCCTAAATTACAGAGTTAGATCCTAGTTAGACCATAAAATGTTATTTTTCCTTATCGTGCAGTGCATTAAATTCAAAGTTGCCACATGTTTGCTCTGAGATGCACTTAGAATTTATAATTGAGCAAATAGTTTATACATCATAATCATAATTTTCAACTCACTCAAACATGAGCAAATATGATGCAAATAACATACCATAAACACTGCGCCATAGTATGGGTATTGAGAAGTGGGTAGGCCGTATATCGGGGGATCGATTAAGAGGTGACGAGTGCTCTCAATCCGACGAGTGGATGGTGTGACTTGTACAGACATAGTGGTCTAGAATCTAGTTTCTAAAGATATTACCAGCACATGAGAATGAGACAATCCATCTTAAGTCTCACGGTGTGCAACGCACTCTGTTATTCCACTAGGATCTAGTTGGATATTATTTGTATGAGCTTTACCGCTTGAAATAAATGAATTTATTATTATATTATTAGTAGGTGTTATAGGATACGATGCTGCTTACTATCAGGTGGGCCGTGTGTTTAGTTGCCGCTGTATAACATTGTTTTTAAATAGGACAAAAACGAAATTAATATGATGAGATGCAAATGAGATGAACGTAACCAATTGATACTCGACCTTTAATAAAAAAAATATGTCAAATAAAAAAAAAGTAGGTCAGGACAAAAATATGAGTAAACTCTGAACTAAAAACCTACTCGATAATAAAAAGTTCGACGTCATGTCCTAAGCACTAGTGCTTAAGTCTGTACACCTTTTTGTTTAGCCATCTCTATCTAAGTCTAATTTAATGTAATCTTTGTTATTATAAAAATAATACTTATTTGTTTTGGATTGTTATGTTGGTAAGTTCGTATAGTATTCGCCATGTTTATGTCAGTCTGTACACACCTCTGGGATTATACCATTGCTGTGTTGGTGATTCGTACCGCACCAATACTTATTGGGAGCGATTTATTGTTCGCATAAAAATAGGTATTGTATTGTGGTGTTCTGGATTCAGTCTAAATTTTGTTAAAATGTTCATAGCAAAGTATAAAATGGTGATGTTTTAATTATTTTGCGCCATGTGAATTTATTTTTTATCATTGTATCTTGCGTAGCTATAACGTTGTCATTAACTGTACGCTACATAAGCATAAAGAGAATACAAAATATTTGTGTGAAACTGCAATTATCAAAAAAAGCTTAATAAATAAACCTAGTGAAAATCTTGTATTTTGTGGATGAAAGTTATTGAATACCTCAATAAAAGCAGTTTTACTACATTTCCCGGTAAATTGCATCAGTGTTAAAACAAAGATTTCAGCTCGACCGCAAATGATTTCCGAAAAAAAAATACATCAAAATAAAAAAGGGAATGCAACGCGGTATGTTGGTGAGAAGCTGCGAATACGTTGAATATCCGGCGAAACTCTGCGCTGATTAAATTTGCAGCCGAATGCAAACAGCCGACTATACAAGCTGTATTTTTTTATTTTCACATACCTACCTACATAAATGATTCTCACTTGATTTTATGTAATTACGGCAAAAAAAGTAAGTCAATTTATAGAATAGTATTGAATGGCAGAAAGACGAAACAGTAATTTTATGATGATTTTACAGTTTTACCTTATATAAACAGTTTTTTTTTTCAACTAATGATTTTGTTTTTTTTTTTCTAATCACTGAAATGTTACAATAAGGTTTCAAAGGGTACAAAGATATTTTTAGTTTTAGATGTTTCTGCTTCACCAAAAAATTTCCAAAATTAAATCCGTTGTTATACTTCTGCCCACGAAATGAAAACTAAAACACGGTATAATTTCACCGCTCCAAAGTCACAGTCCAAAATTAAATCTGTCGAATTAATCTCCGAAATTCTAGCGCAGGGATCTCGCTTTTTATCCGGTAGAACTTTAAAGCATTTAGCCATATAAAACAGTAACGCCCCGTCATCCGAGTAACATTAAACTCTGTCTGTACACTTAGGTATACATTAGTCGCGACTGACTGTACGTCAGCCAGACGTTACATTAAGCCCGGTTTACACGTCTATATGTTAAGTAGAGTTAGTTTCTGGGTATGGCAAGTAAAGCAGGTACTGTCGTTTGATCAGCGGTTGGCGAGTTAAAAAGTATGTAGACGAAAATAGAATCCAATTTCGTTTTTCGGGAAAGTTAAGTTGCAAGTATTCCCCCCTCACGATTCCTGCTAAGTTGACAGGGAGCCGGAATTGTGGGGGAGGGTATATAGTAAGTACAAGTCCGGCAAGTAGTAAGTACTGCTCGTTTATTTAACGTTGAGTTATCATACCAACTTGTTTTGCAGCCCATAAACAGCTTTTTCTTTATAACTTTAAAATAACGTTTGTAACAATTTTATAGTCTGCGGTTCCGAAATTTGAACCTCTGCTAAGTTGCAAAGAAAAAGCCATTTACGGACCGCAAAACACGGTGGTATCGATAACTCAACGTTAAACAAAACGAAATATAAGTAGATAAATTTGCAACTAAACCGGTAAGTACCTACATGAACATTTTTGTTTAGTCGCTACATACTACTAATTGTCGGTTCAGGGTCGCAACGCGGCCTGGAGCTGCTTGCAGATGTATCTCGTTTTATCAAGAAGTGACAGACTGGTGCGAGTTGACGCTAAATGGTAAGTTCAACGTACTACTTGCCACTGATACTTGTAGTCGTGTAAACAGGGCTTTCAATGCGGCCGAATGTACCGCTCAGATTAAATTTGCAGCCCTGCGTAGTATTCGGATGAGTGTAATTCGACCGTTTGGAAAGTATTGCAGGCTTTTTGTGTGTGGCCACTATTTAAAGGCTTTCATCGATGCAAGATACTTTTCAGTCCAAGGTTTAAATGTGAGGCGTTGCAATGTATAGTAATTTAGAGACATAGTGATGCACATTTCAATCTAAAATTGCTCTCATTGTCAGCCGTGGTAAAAACGCCTTTTACTGGCTGTTTTACGCTCTGCCTACCTCGTTAGGGATAAAGGCGTTTGTATGTAGGTAAAACCGCGGGAAAAAAGGTAGAATCTCATCAAATTAAACTAACAAACTGATGCCAAAATCTGTAACGAACCACAGGGCTAATAAATCTGTAGAGCAATCATAAAACTTCCTAAAAATATGAGGTGTCACACCCAAACAAAGGCTGAAAGCGTCCAGAACACAGCACTTATACAGGGTGCATAAAAAGCAAGCCTTTGGACACCTACGGAAAGGTAGCACTAAAAAAATACACATCCTTATCTCTTATAGGGTAGGAAGAACTTCAGAAACAAAAGCAAAGAAAAAGCGTTTTCGCGACGACTGACGAATATTCAGGGTAATTACCTATATAACAGGAAATATCAGACTATCACCTGAATTGTTAGTATTTTATACAAAGAAAACATTAAAGGTTTCTTGTTCTTTTTACACCCTGTATAGAGTTCTTATATATTCGTAGGTAGTGCAAGGTAAACGTGGCAATTGTTGTCCACTGCAAGAAAATGAGGCATTTTACTCCTAACAAGCGAGGCAGTTACGCTGTGGTTATTATTTTGTAGAAGACAGTTTTATTGTCGGTAGGAACGGTTTGTTGTAGAGCATTATGATGAAACATTTTGGTAGTTGAGGACACATTTTAAGGTAAAATTAACATTTTAGTGTTTATGACCTGATTAAGCAAGATAGAAAAATGATGTTACGTGAATCATACTTTTACATATATTTTTTTAATATTAAACAGACCCTGAATGCATTTTTGCACCCACAGACACAACCCAGATTCACATTTACAAAAGCCGTTTTCACAACGTTAGAGACTTACGTATTTCCAGATATTATTGTCATTGCGTTCTGATAATAATAATAATTTAACACCCCATCACATAAATTACAATAAACATAGATGAACCTAGGGGTTCTTCTACTATCTTATTATCTCTCCCATACTAGGTAATTGAACTGAATTGCACTTTCTGATTAGATATTAGTTATTATTTAAACATTAAATTGAAAGTTTCATTCAGATGGGATTTGAACCCTGGCATGAGCGATGACCTTTGGCGTACCGTGCCTACGTTAACACTGTGAGTGTAGAGTTCCTACAATATTGATGCGAGGCTATATAGCCAATAACTGCCTCTTTTACCCTACCGTGCACGATAGCGAAACTTTTCCAGCCCCGGCAATAATCGGGAGTCGCAAAACGACACACAAAACAATTGACACTCGCTACAAACTATTCTTCGCGCTATTGGTAACAAAAATTTATGAGTTTTGTTCGTCTGGATAGTTGTTTTTGTTCGCCGCCGGTTATGATTTTAAACGGTTCCGTGTTTTGTTTGTTATTAAAGCATTTCATGTGGAATGTGTTTGAATGGGCTTGAATTACCTAGTCACACTATTTATAAATATTATAGTTACTTGGATGTCGTATAAGGTGGCTAAAGGCAGCTAAAGGGTAAAAGGAATGGGCAGTAACGTTTCCTGTGAGTAAAATAACCTAAAATAACTTCAGTTGCGCTATCCAAACCTTCTGCCAGGATGGATGAGTATGGCAAATACACCCCAATTGAAAGAACCTCGCTTTCAGGATTTAATATTAATCTTAAATAATAAAATTTTACCACAACTAAATGTACAAATCGCAGCCAAAACTCAGCTACGAATCCTACAGACAAATCAGATTAACAAAAGGAAGATAGGGAACGTGCAAACTACAAACAAACCCAGAAGCTAGAGCATGTTCAATAAAACCGTACACCCACCCGCCCTGCAGCAAAGAGAAGGAAATTAAAATGGATAATATTTTTTCAGATGCCGTGGTCAGTTTAGGGATCCTTAGAAACTATTTTTAATGTATTCCATTTGTGTTTGTTAAACAGCCTCATTTTTTTTTAAAATGTACGAGATTTATACGTTTTACGATGTCATGGGATGGGTCATGCAAATTTCCATAACCAGGCCATTTCTAGTATAAACAGAATTTCGATAATCTGACACATTGCTTATTTTAATAATAGTACATTGTTGTCGAGGCATGGAAAATCAGCAATTGACGGACGAGTAGGGATTGAAGTCCGAGCCGCAGGACGCCGCCGAGGACTTCAATAATACGAGTCAGGCAATTGCTATTTCCGCCGAGGCTTACATAGTGCTTTTCTCAAATTAATGCAAGGAAATACATAAATAAAAAATCTATGGCGTACAGCCTCAGTGCTAGGTCAACACAAATGCAAATGTTAAAACTAAACGCAAGTATACTTAAAAAAAAAAGTTTTGGCATGAAGTCATGGCGTTTTGGACTTTGCTGGACAGTTTTGGCATGGAGGAATGGCATTTTGTACTTTGCTGGAGAGTTTTGGCATGGAGGAATGGCGTTTTGTACTTTGACGGAGCGCTTTGTTGTTCGAAATTTGAAAAAGACGAGTTCTATGAAAACTTTTATTTGAGAAACCGTAAATGTCAAAGTTTGCGTATTGATTTTGCATAAGGAATAAGACTATTTTCATGCATGTTTGAGAAAAGACATTTAACATTGAACATTGAGTATTTAGATTTTAAACAATTAGAATTTGCATCACATCGCAAAAGGCTACTTATACCTAATCGGTGACACACACAGTTTTGCGAAACAAATCAGATTTGTTTAGTGGCTTTAAACTAAGAACCTACGTCTATTTTCAAAAATTATGGACATAAGTTTTATAATTAAGGTATTATTTATTATTTGTAATACGTACTCTGAGAAAATATGACATACATGTTTGAGTATGTTATATTCTTTTATCACAGCGATCATGAATTAAGTATGATGTGGGAAATGACGTCCTCAGGTGTGTCGATGCTTTTTACCGCGTGTAAACTTTTATAGCCACTCCTAAAACCTGAATTTTTACCTCATGTAGAATGTATCACGTACCAAATTGAGGGAAAGCAAAGTTTTCACTGTCATCATCTCGCTACATCACTTCTAGCTATACTTTGTCAATCTTATATGTTGTGGGTTGTTCATGAACCGCATTTTTCAGTGTTTCCAAACTATCTCTGTCATGGTTTCTTTTCCAAACTATCTATATACCTCTGACATTGTTTATGTAACATCAGAACGGAATTTTAAGCAGTTTTAAACTATACCTCATTATGTATAGTTTAAACTAACATGACGAACAAATGGTACAAAATCAAAATAATTATAAGGGAATTAAATACAGAACCACGGCTGCCATTTACCCCAACTCTGTTTTCTCTGTTCGGTCTCGCGGAACAAATGCGCGGGTTCGAGCAATACTGTTTATCGGCAATGTAACTCATATAGAAAACACACGGAGATTCTTTTGAGGATTTTAACCGGTTTTCCTTTTGACATAAGTATATTTCGTTAAAACTCTTGTCTGTGTCGGCAAAGTTTAGATTCCTTACCCACCAGGTTTTGATCGAAAATGGATTAGAAACATTTCCCTGTGAATCTGTAAACTGCGCTTGCCAATAATCTGCCAGACAAGTGTCATGAGCATATAGTCGTGACGTGAGTATAGAAAATAATCTTCAGCTCATATGCGTCCCCACTGAGGGGCACGAGCCTACCTTATGAATGGGGCGATTGGGTCTTAGTCGACCACATGTTCGACTTTAAACACAACCTTTAAATTTAAACGTAGGTGTGGCAGGTTTCCTCAGGATGTTTTCCTTCACCGTATTAGTGCCAAACAAACAAAAGTGCATATTAAATTCGGTAACAACACATTGTACATGGTGGGATTCGAACCCTATATGTCCCTATATAGCCCTATATGGCCCTATCCACTACAACCATTCATCTCAAGTATAGAAAATACGGTGGTATTAGTACTGGAGACCTATATCTAGCAGTTAACTGTTGTAGCTGGTTTATCAGCCAGTAGTTATAAACCAGTAGATTTTATCACAGAAAAGAATTTCCCCTCGACACTTCTTTGATGTTATCGGCATAAAAAATGGCGTTCAAATCCTACCACTTAATAGCTTTAAAAGCTACAATCAATCTTTAAAACACATATGTCAAGTCTGTAATTTCATTGATTGCGTACTAGCAATTTTATTGTAAGTTGTAGTTTTTTATTGCTTCAAATAATAGGTCATTACGATTTATTGTGCTTTACTTATATTGTATCCTGGTTCTGACTCTTAAATATGTTAGGTTTTTTAATTTCATTATGTACCTCCCAAAATTTATTTTTTCATTACTTTCTGCCACATAAGTAGGTTGAACTGCGATATACATTTCAAACAACATTTGAGTATGTTACGATTATAAAAATCAAATAGTCTCTTTTATTTACCATACATAGGCAGATTTTTTAGACAAAGTGTGGTATTTTAGGTATACTTTTGTGGTTTATGAAGTCATGGTAATTTTTGATGCATTGGCACTTTTGGATTTCGTGGTTGAATGTAGAATCGATCAACCGAACAAAGCTCTACCAGAGAACCAAAACTGTCAAAAAATCAGACTTCAATTTCAGCACATCCGCATCAACATTTCGTTAATTCGCTAATACAAAAGTTGGTTCAACAAGCTTATCTCCCATCGGTACTAAAGCTTCCTAACATCCATTACAACCACTGAAATATGCAATGAACCTTTACATAGCGTCCAAATTCTGTTTCCCCGTTCAACTGCAACTGAATCCATCTGCATAGACAAAAATGCTAAAGGCCGTACACAAAAAGCCAGAATTGACTACACAAATCTATCCATCCGATTTTCCATAAAGGCTGAGTTGAAAAGCTGACTCTGTTTGACATAAAAGCCTTCGGTAATGTATGAGAACATGGTTGTATAAAGCGGTTATTTACATGACAGAAGCACGGCTGCGAATTTGGGATGGGGTTTAATGTTTCATTATATTCTGCATTGGGTACGGATTTTCGGAATACATTCAAGCGGTGCCGGGAAATGGCGTAAGTAGTCGTTTAAAAATTACATGCTGCAGCCGCAATCAACTGCTGATGGCGGAATAATTATTCGCTTGTAAATATGAACAGTTTTGTACTGAAATAAAGTATTGAACAGCTAAAATAATTATACTTTGTGCAGCATTATATATGATTGTGAAATTTAACGACAGAATGTTTTTGGGGCCAGTAAGATCCAATAGGAACCAGTGTGCCCAATAAAATTTAATTAATACATTGCATTTAAGTACCAAGTTACCTAGAAATGCGTAGATTTTTTTATCATTAATAGTACAAAATATCTTAATGTGAATAAAAGCGTGAAAATAAAACCCGTACAGAATTTAGGTCACTGGCAATAGAACGTTTTTCAATTCAACCCGTATTATGAATATGAAAGCAGCCTAAGCTCCTTCGCATATTAAAATCACTCGCTCACGAAACCGGAAAAAAGCGCAGCAGCGCGTGTTAAAAGCGCTGAAAAATCTAAACCAAATTCCTCTACAAATCCGAGATTAGGACAGGCAATGTTGTGTAAAGATACAAGTGTAATTTGAAGCGCTATAACTGCTTTGGGTGTTCTTCCACTGGTGATGTCCATGAAAAAGTAGAGAGGACGCAATTTTTTCTTGTCAAGGTTGGAATAAAACCAACCTGTTTCTTCCTGGGCTTGTGATTATAAGACACCCTAAGTAGGTAACCACCGCAAAAAAACGACGGTCGAAAAACGAATGGTCGGTGGTGATTTTTCAAGTAAGTTGATAAATTAATTATCCAAAGAACTTGGTATTTCTAATCAACATACTATTTTCTTTCCTTTTATTTTCAAATCAAGAATGTACGGACGCGAAGCTAAATATTAGCTTACCCAAATATATCTGGTGGACGCGAAATTTACTAAAATTAAAGCTTGAGTTTGTAGCGTCTTAATGGTTAGTTGGCAGGGTTTGTTGGTCGCTTGGCCGCGTGTGACTGTGGAAAGCGCTGCGGCCATAATCTGCAACATACTGGCCTCTAATTGCGGCCCTAATTGTCTCACCCCTTCCCTCTCTTCTTTATTCTCTCCTTGTTAACTGACACACAGGTTTTAAGATTTAAAAGCTAAACATGATGTAATTTTACTGTGTTCTGATTTTAGAATCCACGTTTTAAAAATTTGTGGCTTATTTTATTCGCATCTCCTCGTAACATTCTCATACAATTTTCCAGATTCGAAGTTGAAATATGCTTATCAAGTAACTTCTTAATTTACTGTCTAGATTTTGCTCTTTGTCTCTTCTAAAGTGCGGACTCTACAAAAGGCGCCATCAGACTTAAAATAACCTAGTATAATGTCACCTGTACGTATAATACAGCGCTTGGCTGTAAGAACGTACCCCCTGCCATACCAACTACATCACAGATATCATTTTAACCCCCTGCCATAACAATTTAATCGTAGCATTTTTGAGATACAGTCCTTTTTGGTATTTACAGCATTATTGGCTGAACACAACACCCGTAAGTATATATCCAGTCTGGCCAACATATGCCATCTGGCTGAAGAGAGGCCTAGCTCGATGCCAAGCACGATACATTTCCCTAATGGCAAGATTACAAATCGTACGCTTATTCAGCCAGCGTGAACCAGGATTTCATGCATTGTCGCGTTTATTTCAACTTGTTAACAAGGCTGATTGATCGAGGGTTGAGGAAATAGTGGAAGCGTGGAATGTGAAAAAATTCGAAACAAGTTTTTTTTTTTTTCAGCATTTTGATACATTGATACTAGTGACCTGACCGCTGTATCTTTATGAGCATTTTATTATGGTTTACAGAAGATTTGAATCAATTTTACCAAGAGGTTTTGATGATTATGACACAAAACGGGAAGAAAAATTGTAATTCAGGAGCTGAGAATATGCTTCTTTTAACTAATGAGTAGTAAATATTTTCATAACGCAACAGATAACGTGACAAGCTAGTCTTATAAAAACAATATAGTATACGTACTTACAGAGAGCAGAAGGGTGTTATTAGGGAAAAGGCATTTTCATCCCATCTATTCAAAAACTACGACTTTAATCGCATATAAGTGCGCCTAAAGTTGATGCTTACGACATAGGTACTTTTACTCTACTCTTTGCTAGAGACTGCCCCAGCCGGGTAAAAATGAGATTTTAATCCTCTTTATGAAAATAAGTGCGATTAAAAGAACTTTTAATCGCACTTTTTGAATCTGGAACATCTTTATTTTTTTTCTTGATTTGGCATGACGCGGAACGAAAACAAAATAGTTAGATGTCGAATAAAAATTATGGTATGAATAAACACTGGCTGGTTAGACTGCGCAACGGCTGATTAATAAAAAAAGAAACAAATTGAAAATGCACGAACTACGGCACGTAGGCAGCAAGGTTTTATAGGGAGCCCGTGTTTTCGACTCTTTTTACGAATTATTAAATAATTCTTCTAGCAGTGAAAGTACCTATAACATTCTTATTCTATAATATTTACAGCTGCAAGTGTTAGTTAGGCGCCTTTTTTTCTCATAGATGGGGATGAAAAGTAGAGTGTATCACTCGGGAGCAAAAATATTTTTGGCTCGGGCGACGTACTTTGAATCCCTCGCTACGTTCAGGATTCTACTTTAGAATCCCTCGCTACGCTCGGGATTCTACTCTAGAATCCCTCACTTCGCTCTGGATTCAAAAAAGCGCCCTCGCCTTAAAAATATTATTTTACTCCCACGTAATAAAATCTACTATTTCATCACATCTATAGGTAAATAATACTGAAAATATTTTCATATAAAAATAACTAATAAATATTATAAGCGCACAACAAAACACTACAACAACAAAACAGCCGCCATCATATCGGGTGTTTTTAACCTGATAATTAAAAGTGTTTTAATGACGTCGTCGGCCGATCCAATTAAAATGTAAATTGAACCTATCGCGGCCAAGTTCATCTCGCTCATCCTGCTAGTTCGCTACTAGTGATGTACCGTTTAAGTATCGATATCGATAAGTTCGTTTCTAGCATATTTTATTTATATGAAAAGTTCATCTCGCGCTCTTCCGGCTAGTTCACTAATTAGTGATGAACCGCTCTATATCGATAAGTTGACATTCAAAAACATATTCAAACATCCAAAATCTTCGCATTCATTCAATCTTGTGAAAAAAATGCAAGTTGTCAATTACATTGGATCCAATAATGTAAACCACGCATTAAATTAGAGTAGCAAGGGCTCTGATCCTTTAGGACCACTAGTACCTACCGGCGGTGGTACTAGTTGAAGTTGATCGGATGTGTAGTGACCAGAAGAACGAAGTCCAACCAGACTATTTGCAGTTTCCTATGAACACTTCTATAAACTTTGAGTTTCTTTTCGTAGCACATTCTTACACTACACAAGCTATGCTAGGCATATCGCATCACTACCACCAACTTATTGGCGCAAGTTTCGTCGCGGGATGAATAAAACATGCCTGTCATCTGTGATGTTAAACAGACGACGTCTTGGATTTTAATATTGCATAACTTTTTTATTTTAATAACGAGCAGTTCGATTCCGAGTTTGGTGGAGTCAGGTTTAAACACTGTTGGATTTCTGATGAGCAATAAGTTGCTTTCGTTATGGACTGGAAGCTCGTATGGAATCACGTAACATAGGTACACTATGAACAGTTTTTGCCTTGATCAGATCATACTGTCTAGTCTACGTCTACTGACGAAGCCAGAATTTATCATAATTATAGGCTAAAATGAATTCTTATCGGTGAAAATGGTTATAATAAGCTCTAGCTAGGTACCTAGTCGGCCAATTCCGTAAGAAACGAAAGTGTAAATGTAAACATCTTATGCTGAAACATTTGTAGGTTTGCTATAAATCTTTAGCAGTTTATTGTGTCTTTAGATTTTTTCTATAATTTTACTTGGTAACAACAAAAACATAGATTATATAGGCATCGCGAATGCAGTAGAACTAAAAGTAAAACTTATAAAAAAACGTTAAGCAACAAAATACCTTAAACGCAACAAAATCCTGTTTGCCTTGCCTTGCCAAGAATCAAACCGAAACTGGCAGGTAGACTGTAAACACATTGCCAATTGAAACAAACAAGATGTTTTACAAAGAAAAGTACTCAAACTACTTACTTTGTTTTTGCTGGTCGCTGTTTCAACATGCACTCTTCGGGTTGTAGCTTTTTAAGGCAGTTTAATAAGCCGCTACGCTTGAAAGTTTGCTTGCAAAAGTGAAATAGGCAAGAAAATGTGTTTATTTCTTTAGTTGTGGGATTGTTAGTCCATATGGTAAAATTAACAGTATTACAATGTATATTTGACCTCTGGTATGCAAGTTTATGACAAAAAATACAATGACAATTTTATTTAAATGAGGAAATATACGTCTTCAGTTTTCAAAACTTATACAGTTGGTAGTTTTCTGGAAGATTTCTATCTTGTCACTTCGCGCAGGTTTTTTGTTAGATTCGATGGTAAAGTCGACAGCGTTTATAATTTTGTTCAAAAAAAGCTTAGCCTATATCAAGCTTTCTAGGAAATTAACAAGAAATGTGTCATAAGTATATTCAATCGAAATGAGTTGGTATTTTAAACTAGAATTTTCGATTATCAATAGCTTCCCTATACCCCGACCACGAACTAAAAAGACCTGTCATAGAGATGTACAATAGAGAAGGGTTTATAGGAAGTCCATAAGCCCTTCTCATATTCTATCTTCTGTCTTCTCTCTTCAGACTTTTTAGTCAGTGGTCATGCAATAACAAATATTTTTGCAAAACTCCCAGCAGAGACGGTTACTACACATGCTGCAAATTGTCGATATGGCTTATTTACCGAGAGCACCTGCTGCTGGCTCTCTCGTTATCCGCACTGTTTGTGTTGTGTTCCACAAAACACACATTGTATTCCTTCGAGGTTTGTGTGGACAATGATATATCAACTATATGTTATTTGACAGATTTCAAAAAGAGATTATTCGATTTGACCCATCGTCGTCGATAGATTTCGGAAAATTCATAGTTAAACTTCTTCTCGATAAAAGGCATCGGCAAACCGGGCAGACCAGTGGTCAGTAAAGTTTTCAAGCTGCTATTTATAACCGACGAACGCTAGAATACTAACTACTACTCCGTAAAGAAACTCCTTACATTGCACTTTGGCTTCCAGAATAGAGCCTCTGAGTAGGCGATGCTGGCATTCCGAACGCGTCGTGAACAAATCCGATAACGCGTCACGCCGAAGTTGCAGACTCAATTTCAGTGAACACGATTACTTTGCAGACAAGCCTTGAATCTAGAGTACCTGCGCTTTGCTTCCAGTCCAAAGTCTAGACCTTTTTTGGGAGCTCAGTCGGAACACCTGGCTGGTATCACGGGGATTTCCGCATTTGGTGTAGGAAAGTAGAAATTGTCGCATTTTTTAAAATTCATTTGAATTTCTTGACACATTTTCAAGTTAATTTGTTGTGGGTTTGTGACCTAAAAGCTGATCATAGAGAAATGTTACACAGGAACCACCGTATTTATAAAAAAAAATCATAAAACAATATTATCATATTCTTAACCGCTTCGACTCAGACGAAAAACCTACCTACCAGCTTAGCCAATCACAAGTGTAACAAAAGATTTTCAGAGACAACCGAACTACCTTACAAGACAAGACAGACTACAATTATTTATTTTATTATCATACTTACTCTACTCACCTCCATATTCTTTGTTTTGCAGGTGGTTCCAAGCGCTACCTTCACCTTGCTTATGCTGGGAGAAGGATAATATTCAAGTAAGTATTGCTTCATTCTTCATACAGCCAAAATAGCAAGAAAAATCTTTAAAAAATTTCTTTGTTTTTACAAATTTCACAAAAGTTTTGCAGTTTCTTCGAGTATTTTTCTCTTTACAAAAATCGTCCTAAGCTGCGGAAAGTGAAAAGTGACGACGCTGGCGACCGCACTTACAATTTCCGTCCACTTCCGCACTTATTTCCATTACGTATTTTGTCATTATACAAGTATAACGGAATTAATTTTCTGCCAGTTTTGGTGAAACATAAATTAAATTACACCTATACAGGAGTGCTTCCATGCTGGACTGGGAGTGAGAGAAAAACATAGAATGTGCCAGCTGCATATCCTCCCGGGCATGCTGTAAAAGTCAGCTAAGGGATTCGAGGGTTTCAGTATTGTAATTTAGGCGATAGGCTGACAACCTGTCACTATAGCAATATACAGATCCATCTGGAATAACCCTCAAAATTTGTCAGACGTGGCGGATTGACCTATGTTTAGGTTGTTTACGCTCTGCCTACTCCATTAGTGATAAAGGCGTGATTATATGTATGTATGTATACAGGAGTAAAAGAAAATCTGAACAAGCTTTAGGGAGTAAACTGAAGATCTTACGCCAAGGAACATAGGACGAGTTATGAAAAAATAATGGCCTTCACGTACAAAAACGAGCGCTGACACTATTTGTAAGGAAGGGAAGGGCATTTTTTTTTTGACCCAAGTTCCTTGTTGTTAAGTTTCATTGGTATCACACCCTCTATTTGGGTCAGTAAATTTTTGTATTCCCTTTATGAGGAATATACAGCGAAGGTAATGCTATTTTCACTGCGTCTAACAAATTACGAGTACCTACCTAACAACGCAGGTGTCTGTTTCAAAATATGTAACTGTGTAGCGTTTGAGGCAATTAACTTGACCTAGAAATGACACAGTTAACACATTGAATGAAAATATAGAAAGGCGCCCGACGCCGTATCTGTGGCTTAGGTGTAAATTTTAGATTGGCAAAATTTCTTAAACGAATTAAGAAGATTGCCGTTTAATGTACCTATTTTTGTTATTTAAAGGGTTTTAGGGTATTGCTTTTCCTCAGCTGGCTTCAACAGTAGGTATGCCTTTATCACACCAGCAGAGAGTGGTATAGAATATTCCACGAATGCTCAGAAACAGTGTTGAATCAGCTCCAATTCCTGTTAGCGACGTATCTAAAGCCCGTTGAGTTGATTAATAGTGTGTTATCAAATAAACCTGGTCAGTAGACTGTGTAAATGGAGTCTTGCAGTGAATCGGGCCGAGAAAGCAAACTGGATGAATGTATAAAGGATTGTGTAAGCAGCAACACCCACATAATCATGCTACAGAATTTAGGGTTATCAATAGTCGAACAAAGGACAGTAAATCCTGCTATAATTTGACCATGACCTTATGGCCATGGTCTTATGACCTGCATGTATTTATTTATTTCTTTCCAAACATCAGTTACTTAATTATTATTTAACATAATATTTGTAAGTTTAGCCAAGAAAGCTTTCGCTTCTGAAAGACATCCATTGCAAGACACAAGCTTCCCTCAAAGATCTGCATGATGATCTGTCCAGTACAGCTCCAACACAGGCTATCTTACTTTTTGATTTCCAGTCAGTTATTTTTACAAATCAAGGATATTTTTTTTTTTTTTTTACAGAATACTTAGAAACATGTCTAATAAATTGTATCACTAGTCCATATGAATGAAGTCTCGAACCGATCTGAGCTGAGTGTGGCGTCGTCGTAAATCTGTGGACTATGTGCGATACACTGGTTGCCTGGAGAGCACTTAGTACTGTCCACTTGCTATTGATCTAAGACCTAAGTGAAAAGCTGACCATTGTCGTTGTTTTTATTTTTTCTGATAACAATCACTATTTTGGCATAGGCACTACGCTTGTAAGTGTAAGCTTGGGAATGGTATATTGAACGACTATCAAAGACAGTGAAGTCGTGCATCAACATAATTAACGCATTATCAAGAGATTGAACTATCTTGAGAATATCAGAAAAAGGTTTGGAATAAATATCAAAGACGCAACCACTCTCGAACACATTAAAAAAAATCGTACACAGGTGGATATCAGCTTTGCTTTGTTGTTTCAGCCTGATGGGAACCCATTGCTTCCATATCGAGAGCCCATAAAAACGTCTCTCTGATCGCTTACACCACCGTCCACGTCTTTACAATCGGCTATACCGGTTTATGCGCTTTTTAGCGGCTCGGAGAGCACAACGTCGCAGCTGCTACTCCCCAGCCCGTGTTTACTACTAAAATTATATCTGACTTTGGAGTATTAAAAATGCTAAAAAATATCAGCCATTTTCCTTTCGTCGCGCGGCTAAAGCAGCTCTTACACAAAGTGCTGGTTAAGCCAACAGGGAGCACTGGGAAAGTTAGCGTTGCTAACTGAATGGAACACTTTGGTGATAATAGTTTCAAGGATGTTATAGTATTAAGCTACTAAATGAAAAAAAAAAAACACCTTCTTTGCAGTTTTTTGCTATGATCCTGCTGGTAAGTAATGGTTCATAACTTTGAATAGTTTGGGGATATTTAACATGAATAATTATATTTACGTATATCGGTTGATAAATAGGTAGTTTGCGCAAATTGCAAACAAGAACCGCAAAATGGCTTGATTTCATACCAACTTTAATTCAGTGCAAATTACCGAACTACAACCTTTCCCCAAATTTAATCAAAGCTCACGATCTAAGCAAGCGAGCATTAGTATACGCCAAGTATGAGCTCCGTTCCTGATCTCAGATAGCTACTGTTGCATGCGGGAACCTTGCATGCGGGAGGTAATAGCCCACGTCTACCTCAGTGAAAGAATATACGGAGACATTTTGTATCAAGCATTAGTTTTATAGCTCCGTTCTTGATCTTAGATAGCTACTATTGCATGCGGGAGCGGGAGGTACCTAATACGCCACGTCTAGCTCAGTGAAGGAATATACGGAGACATTTTGTATCAAACATTAGTTTTACAGCTCCGTTCTTGATCTCAGATAGCTTCTATTGCATGCGGGAGCGGGAGGTACCTAATACGCCACGTCTAGCTCAATGAAGGAATATACGGAGACATTTTGTATCAAACATTAGTTTTACAGCTCCGTTCTTGATCTCAGATAGCTACTGTTGTATGCGGGAACCTTGCATGCGGGAGGTAATAGCCTACGTCTTGCTAAATGAAGAAATATACTGAGACATTTTGTATCTCGAACATTATGTCTTTGTTCTATATCAGATTGCTACTGATATTAGTTATTTAGATCCATTTACATCAAGTGGACGACGAGTAAATGCAGACGGTAGCGTGGCCGGCACAAACGTCGCAAGCAAAGCAAAGCACAAATGTAGCAAGACCAGTTCGAAGTCTTCCTCAAGCACTGCCGGAAGAAGTACAAGATATAGAGTCGTAGAGAACCAAAGAGAGGCCTTTGCCTAGTAGTGGGACACAAATGGATTGATAAGATATGAAAAAGGACGTAGAAACGGGAAGCAGAAAGGACTCGGGCACAATTATATTCAGATCATAGCCTTACTAGATTACTTACTGGATTAGGGCAATTTTGAATTACGCATGAAGTACGTTTCTTTGTTTTCTGTTAATCCCTCCCGTATGTTTCCACCGTTATCGGCATCAATGATGAGGCTTCCTGCTACCGTCAGTGTTCAATCGACTTATAATCAAACATTGATACAATCTAGCGTTAGACCAAAATTACCTTCCACTTGAAAACTAAACCGCTTTAACTTTCGAGCGTGAATTTCGCAAAATTACCATCGGCTTATTGTGCTGGATAGAATTCCGTGTTATTCGATTAGAATTATTAAATAATTGCTAAAAATGTGCTGATGATCTTTACACTTCATTTTATGGTACATATGAAACTTTTTGTTTATCGAAAAACTTCAGCATTGTTCTTTTGATTAAGAAAGTACACACACTTCCGTTTTTTCTGTAACAAACAGAGAAATAACTGCCTCCATGGGCTCCCGATCCGGAGGTTCTAGGCTCGAACTTGATATTTCTCAATTCATCACTTTGTGAGATTTTCCCCAGTTTGGTTAGGACAATGCAGGCTGAATCACCTGATTATCGAAAAGAAAGAAGATTCCGTGTTTCGGAGAGCATGTTAAGTTAAGACTGTCGGTCTCGGTCGCTATCTTTGATAGTGGTCGTTACACAAACCATGTCAGAGGCCTATTAGCTATGCTATTAGGCGGTTTAAAAACTCTGACACCGCGGTTTGTCGAATCGGTCGATATGAAACCCACACGACTAGAATAATTTAATTGTATTTAAGAATCCGTCTGTGGCAAAAGTCTGAAACAGTGTCCACCTCTGATCCTAATCCTTTGGGAGAGACTCTAACTCGGTGTGACTCCAACTTGGGCCACTGAATGCACTGTGGCATTCAGGGTATTATCTCTGTGCCACAATAATACCTAACAATAGCAAATTTTGAAAATGTTATCTTAAGGTTTTACCTTTCTGTTAGATAACGTGCCACTTATTTAGAACCTGTAATAATACTACAGAATGTTAGTCTGAATGATACAAAAAAAGTGATTCTGGTTACTTTTTTGTTTGCGTACTTTTTTGCGATAGGAAATCAAAGTGATGTATGAGATACAGAAATTTAAGTAAAATTTGAGAGCATGCTTTGTTCTGCTTAGGCGTCTAAAAGTCACTTTAATTGCCATAAAGTTAACTACTGGGATAGGCCTGGCCCACAACACAGCGAGCCTTTTTGCGATAAGAATAGAGAATTGCAGGAGAATTAATTATTTCTGTTATGTATTTTTTGTTATATTAATCTAAGTTTTTTTTTTGTCTCTTACGATACTCTCCCTAAACAGTATTGTACGAGACTGCAACATCGCATCGTACAAACCTGCTTCGCTGTCAGTATCCATTATAATTTTTTCAACACCAAAACGCAGTATTGTGGCCTGGCCTGACCCTATGACCAACAGTCTATACCTAGTCTAGTACATTAGACTAGGTATAGGACTGTTGGTCATAGGGTCAGGCCCAGAGCCACAATACTGCGTTTTGGTGTTGAAAAAATTATAACTGGCTACTGCAGCAGAGGGTAAAGTTCAATTCTATTAAGAAGTTAGCACGACAAAATGTTACCACTGTTAAATATTTTACAAAGTTGTAATTGAATAAAAAAGCACTTACAAAAATATTAAGATTAAAAATTATAACGATACAAATTTTCCAGGACATATTTAAATTAGGGATCTCTCATGTAATCCCAAATTATATAAAAAATAAACTACAGATTAGGTTAAAAAGCTAATTCTACCATCATGATAAATATATACACAGTATTGCCAATGCCAATACCTAACGTGACACAGGCAACCCTCATCACCTGCGGCTGCATTAGACATGCCGATCCATAGCAACACGACAGCATGCCTTCAGGCACGGATCACGCGCGACTCGCGTACTTGCGCTTAGCATCTCTCGGTATGCCTTAAGGTGGTTCGATGGCGTCCCCACAAGTAATAAATTTATTATGTCTCAAATAGAAACATTTTCGTGAATATATTAGGATTCGCGCCAATCGCAAGAAAATTCTTCATTTTAATCCATATAGTCACAACTTTGAATGTCGAAAATGCGATAAGTGGCCTCTTTAAGAGGATTCACATGTAGCCATACGAAATGATGATGATGATGATGAAAGCATTGTCGGTCGGTCCAACTATTTGGATTCATTTTCATTTTTTATTGTGCAAAACTGATAGACCGTAATATAAAAGTATGTTCCAGTTTAGAACAATGAAAACAGGGAAAAAAGTATTATTTTTGTAGGTAGTATTTTCTTTGAATACGCGACAAGCTTATTACAACAATTATAATCCTTTTTGAAAATATGCCCTTCTAAATTCTAGTTTCTTAAGCCGATTCTATAATATTTTATTAAGATTATGAATAAGTGTATAATAGAAAACATTTTAGATGAAAGGTTATCAATTTTATTGTATGTGGATGATCCAACCACTCTAACGTACCTACGTGACACATTATCGTAAACGAGGCAGTGACATACAGGTAGCTTGTATGTAATAAGGCTTAGGATTAACGTGACGTCACGTGCTACGTTCCTATAACAAATCACCTGTTTAGTCGTAGCTGGCTATGGCGTAGCACTACGTAGCTTCCCGTGTAGTAAATGTCTACGAAGCTACGGGATTTCTTGCGAGTTTTTATATTTTAAGTACTATTATTTGTTTGCATTAAGTTCATGTTTGCATTGCATCTGAATACTCGCCACTACTTTATTTACGCAGTTGAAACTGTAATAAACCAGTATTGTGTCTAGTACCGCTAAATCAATCAAACATGGTTTAAACGGTGTTTAGTCAGTATAACTGGCTTGAGTATGTAACGAATCGTCTCGAAAATTCAAAACACCTATTATAATATAGCCAAAAACGATAGCCCATAAGGGCTTTGAACCTTTTCCCCTCCAGTTGCAAGTATTGAAACGTGTGTTCGCCGTCTATCCTTCAGCTACTTGAATTTAAAGGCGGATTTATTGCTTGGAGCCAGTAAAAAGTAAATAAACGCCAAGTTTAACGCTCTCGCCGTAAAGCCGAACTGTCGTGGTTTAGATCGGTACAAGTATGTGTCGGCGGGCTCACGAGGAAATTTTACGCGAGAACTTGAAGGAATTTTGGTTTCACGGTGATATAAATATATTTTCTGTCGTAATCAGTTTTATTTACTCCGTTTTACGGTTCACGGGAGTTGCGGTTTTAAATGAATTTGAGTTTAGACGATTTGAATACGATGTTAATTATATATTAATATGAATCTAAATCAGTGGTGTCTTTCTGCTAAAACCAAAGCGAGAGACGATTGAGGAAGGAATTTTAGTTTTAAAACAATATTGCAATGGCTACTGTAGTCTTGGGTTTGAATCCCCGCTTGTCTGTCTACTAAGTAGGTCCATAAAATAACGATTTAAAAAATATTATGTGAGTAAATCATAACATATTTGTATTATAACTTTACCCTAAATGAATTCACTCTATCTCCAACCCACTACATCACCACAAAACATAAAATCTCCCACAAAAAAAAAAAAACTGGCAAGCACACACACTGGCACAAAAATTCAGGAAAGCCGTTTTATTTCCCCCGCCACGGTAGAGATTAGCGGGGGATCCCCGCGCGCGAAAATTGCGGGCCGACGACACCTCGCGATTTTTACACGTGCATACTTTTTTAAGGTAGTAACATAATGAACCCTTTAATCCAGGTGAAATATACTCCTAATTTTGAGGCTGGGGATCATTTGAGATTAAACATTTGGCGAAAAAACGTATTAAGATTTTTTAGAGTAGGTACATCTTTCCGCATCGCGGTTTTTCCCGCTGTGTATTTAGTTTTCCTGTGAAAATTAATCATTTTTTCCACAGTTCAATAATGTAAGCACACATTATTAGACATGTTTTTACTTAATTACAGCGCTATCTTCAAAATTAAAAAATTGAGGCCATTCTCTTAATCATTTACAACGTTTTATAAAACTCCCTGAAATCCGGTAAAAACCAGAAAAAAACAGTTTATTCAAACTAGTTTTATAAAGGAGGCTCAAGTAGGTAGGTAAGCACACATTGTCTCCATCATCTAAAACGTCCGCAATGCAGGTGCGTTGAGTAACTCTATCAGACGCGAGGCACTAACTCGTTGGGTACAATTAACATGGTAATATAAGGAAGGGGTAAGAACTTAGTGATGGGAATGTGATATTTGATATAGTATCCGAATATTCGGTTGATAAATAAAAATTATACTTAGAAAAAATCAGTGCTCTTTTCATGATAATATTTTTTAAAGTTTCGAATCATTCTTGCACGGCTCGCAAATTGGTGAATAAAAAGCTCCTTTTTGTAAAACCATCTTACCCCATTCTTAACTGTGGAGCCTTACGCTTACCACATTGAATTTTTAATCCATGAGAATACGAATTATAATTTTCACAAATAAAATCTAAATAAGTCTACAACATTTTTCGCAATGGCAGTATAGCAGAAATGCACTAGATCACTTCGCCCTCCCAGAAAAGCTCAATATATTTAGACATAAAGGATAAATAAAGACTAGAAAATCACTTAATCATAAGATTAAGTGATTTTCTAGTCTTTATTTATCCTTTCGATCGATCCACAGCTGGGAAAAGACCTCCTCATTGTTTTTTCCACTTCACGCGATCATCCACCAATCACCTAGGTCCTCGCCTATTTTCGAGTAGTTTCGGATAAACAATATCCGTTCAGCAGTCCCATCACTAGATGAGATAGGGCGTGGGGCGGCGCGGTAGTGCTTCCTAGCTGCCGGTTCGCGTCGCGAACAATTTATGGTTTCTTGTAAAATTTAATTGTTTCACCTGAGAAATAATACCTGCGTAATTGACTGCTTATTGTTGTTATGTTTTTAAAACTAGCTATTTTGTTGCTGAAACAATAAAGAGGCTTTGCATTGAACATTTAAATAAGCTGTTTTTTCTGCAGTTATTTCATAACTTGACAAACTACATCTATGATTATTTTAAACACTTGCAGGCTATTTTCCTGTTTCAAAACACGATTAGAATGAGAGTTTTTGAAGAACACGTTTCACTAAATAATCTTTAGTTTTCTCAACGGTTATGCATGAAATAAAACACTCACGATTCAGTATTGGAAAGTAAATAGCCACGAACAAGTAACACTTTCTCCCGTCATCTGAAATTTCAAGTACAAATTGCACAAGATTATTGAAAAGAAGAAAAACCCTTGCATGTGCTTGCGTCATCACTCATTACCGACCCTATTCGTCTATAGTTTCAAGTATTATTCAAGAGCAAACCCGACTAAAAACCATAAAAAACGAAATCCCCCATTCCACCATTTTTGTTTGACATCCCTATATGATCCCTATTTTACAGCGGCCGGACGTACAGTACGACAAGGATTTAAGTGAACGTGAAAAAAAAGAACCCTTTTTGTCAGCTATCCATAAAATTCTTCCATGCTGGCAATAGAAAAACATAGAATGTTTCAGCTGCCATTCCTCCCGGGCATGCTGTAGAAGTCAGCAATAGGGATTCGACGGTTAAATACAGAATATTATAATTTAGGCGATGGGCTGACAACCTGTCCGATTTACATACAATCTAAAATTGCCCTCAATATTTGTCAGAAGTGGTGATTTACCCTGAGTCATAAGTCTCTCTGTAAGGGATAAAGGCGTAAACTTATGTATGTATGTATCAGGCCCTCGTTCAAATAAAGCCCTGTGTCGTACTCAGAGTGAAATTCTCGTAAACCTCACGCATTCAATTACTGAGTACGCTCTTTTATTTTTCACCCCGATTGTAAAACACGGATAAGTATTATGAATAGGCCCGTGGTCTCGGCGTGCTCGTAAATTCACTTGGGTTGTGACGTATTTAGAACAGTTTTTTTTTTCTTGCAGGGAAGTAGGTTGCTTTTTGTTGAAGGATCTCTGTTGAGTGAGTACCATACCAATCCATATCGTGCTACGGGAAATAACAATAATTATCTAAAATGATCACACTAGCATTGTAGGTCAACGGTAAACTTTTATCTTTTTTCCAGTTCTCTTTGGATTAAAGTTTTTTTTAAAGTAACATGGAATAAGCCAAACATTTCGCCGAAAGAAATAATTGTAAGACGTTATTTTTTTTACCGCAAAATATATTTTGTAAGTGCAAGAACACACTTTCTTCACGTTCCGCGTCGGAATCTTCGTTCTTCTTTGAAGCTGTCACATTAATGTGTCGTGTTAAGATGAATTGTGTGAAACAGTGTTGCTCTTTTTGAGCAATCATACACTGAGCCTTGACCCTCTGCATCGCTTCAGCACACCAAAGAAATACAGCTCGCGACCACGATTGATGCAACTCGATCCAAACGTTGGACTTATCGTTAATAGATACGGGCCGGAATAGCTACAGTCAGTTCGCAACCGCGATTGATGCAACTCGTTCGAAACGTCGGGCAAAGGTATTTATCTCAAATTCACAAATACCTGGATATGATTTATGAAATGAACTTTTTAGGTGTCACTATCACAGACAGAAAATGACGGCTTCATCGTGTTTTCCGAAGCACGGAATCAACTTACTTGTTAGACAATCAGGTGCCTCAGTTAGAATTGTAAAGAGTACTACGTATATTTTTCAAGATTGAACTTACGTCCATTAAATGCAGAGCCAATGGCTCCGATTATTAGGCCACAGAGGCAGCCATATGATAATGAATGAATATGATAATGAAACCATACAAAACAGTATAAAACCCGCATATTTGCTTTCCATTAATCCAGGAGAGGCGAGCAAACGCTGTAACGTGCGCAACTTGCTTCTGAAAACAATCACCCGTCTCTGTCTAGCCTACAGTGTTAGGGAGAGAGGGTAGCAAATAATAGTCCATCACGCTTTACTAGATAGTTTTAGAGAAAATATTGATGGAGATTGTTGTATGTAGTAGATGTGCTCATTGAATGTTCCTCTGTTTACTTGGTGCATCAAATATACGGGATGTTATTTTACAATTTCGTGCTGGTCTAGCATAATTAGAAAGTTAAATATCTGACAGAGGATATCGACCAAGAGTTTCGGTGTATTTTCCTCTGAGCGATAGGCTGGAATTTTTTCTCTACAGTCAGTAGATACATAAATCCTATGTATAGGTATACATCATCATCATCAGCCACAACAGTCTACTGCTGGACATGGGCCTTCCCAAAATTGGGGGGTATATGCCATACTCACCACGCTTGGCAGGCGGGTTGGTGAGCGCAGTAGAAGTTTTCCATTCACTGGGAACGCTGCTGCCCATTCCCTGGATTTATCCTTTTGTCGCCTTTTACGACACCCGCAGAAAGTTATGGGGTGATGCTATTCTAACCCGGCACCACACGGGCTGTAACGTGTGCGCTGTAACTGTATGTATAATGTCTTAAATTAAGCGTTGGTATTCTGCTTACCCAATAACGGATCTGTACGAATAGTGATTTTACAAAGAATTCTTACACATAAAAAGCTAAACACACAAAGATGAAAAAGCATTTTTAATTCCAAAATGTGACGTTCATTCTAGCTTTACCGTTTATAAATCTCACAGCTATGGTCCACCAAACCATATTCACTGTATCGCCAAAGCCAGTTTCGTTTGGAATTTATAAAGCAGTATACATTTATAATCCTAAAGCCTCCATTATCATTAAAACGCACTAGCGCGCAGTCGCGGTCAGTGCAGCTAAATCGTCTCTGTTTGTGGGTGGATGCGTTTTACTGCCTTTTGCTGTCTCTGTGGTCTAGTGGACAGAGCTTTGGACTCCCGATACGGGGGACATGGGTTCTATTACTAACGCAGTTGCGGTAAGTGCCGCTAAATTGCCTCCGGCTAAATTATATATCAAATGTACACTTATTTATTATATTTTTTAGCATTTATTGTCCCACTGCTGGGAAAAGGCCTCCACATCGCTATTCCACCTCTTACGATCCTAGATAATCTGCCACCAATCTTCACAACAGGCATCTTTTACGAGATTTCATCTTTTACACACATACTTGTACTTACTAAAAGCCTGCATTATGTAAAATCAAACTAAATATTTTGCCAGCGGCGTTACCTCGCAAAACTAGGACAAATTTTCCAATCCCTCAAAAAAAATATCTTGATCTTAGCAAAGGAAAAAAAAATAGTATACCAAGTGACTAATCACATGTGTAATCCAATAAAAATGTGACAACTTGATAAAAAAAAAAATAGCCACGTCAGATAACTTTGACGCTCAA
>JARACY010002001.1:0-48460 GCA_029255725.1 Scrobipalpa atriplicella
ACGCTAGATAGAATATAAAGTAATATTTGTGAATAAAATACCATTGATAGCAAAGGAACATAATGGGGTACATAATCATATCACTGCCTAGGGCAAACAAACTATAAATACTAAAATGATCTAAAACTAAATAATCATTACAATACTTTTTACATAATATAAAGTAGCACATCAAAAATATAGGTATATAGACATGCAATCAAATAAAATTATAATGATTGTTCGTTAATTTGTTATATCCAGGATTTTTCATTAGTCAGTTAAAAGTTGTTACTGTATTCCATACCAGTTTGATATTATAAGCTAACATTTTAGAAAACCACTTGTCAACCTAACTAAGACGATGTACATGTAGTTTTGAAATCGGTAGTGCCTCTATTCAAGCTAGAGCTACTACAAGACCAGATATCAGTAAAAGCAGGAATTTTGTGTACATACTCATTACAAATTCAATAACCCTGAAAAATGTCCATTGCACGTGGTCGATCTGAAATTAATCAGTGTTCAGTTTGGACTAATTTCCTATGTCTGAAGTTTGCAACGTCCTATATTGAGTTGACATTCTGTACTAAGTTGTTGTATCTATAAAGTGTATAGATCTGCAGTGCTATGATGCGCTCTGTAGACTTCGATTTGTCTACACTTGTTGAAAACTTTCCGTTGTGAAGTGCGCAACAAAAGAGATAATGTGTAGACAAAAGGAAGAAGTCTACAGTGCGCATCATTATTGTTTTTTGAGTCTCGTAGTAGATCTATATCTGGAATCCCCGATTGTTTCGAGTCTCGTAGTAGCTCTATATCTGGAAGTAGGGTATGAAGTGCGTTTTTTAGCTTTCAAAAATAGTAAGATTGCTATTTTTTTAAATATACTCAAATTATTTAGTATTGAGATCTCTATAAGACTTTGTTGATAAAGTTAATTAATTAATTACAGTAATAAAACAGTAAATCCCTTCTCTTAAAAAGTATTTGATATTATAATTTTAAATGTAGTTAGAAGAGAAGGGATTTACTGTTTTATTACTGTAATTAATTAATTAACTTTATCAACAAAGTCTTATAGAGATCTCAATACTAAATAATTTGAGTATATTTAAAAAATAGCAATCTTACTATTTTTGAAAGCTAAAAAACGCACTTCATACCCTACTTCCAGATATAGAGCTACTACGAGACTCGAAACAATCGGGGATTCCAGATATAGATCTACTACGAGACTCAAAAAACAATAATGATGCGCACTGTAGACTTCTTCCTTTTGTCTACACATTATCTCTTTTGTTGCGCACTTCACAACGGAAAGTTTTCAACAAGTGTAGACAAATCGAAGTCTACAGAGCGCATCATAGCACTGCAGATCTATACACTTTATAGATACAACAACTTAGTACAGAATGTCAACTCAATATAGGACGTTGCAAACTTCAGACATAGGAAATTAGTCCAAACTGAACACTGATTAATTTCAGATCGACCACGTGCAATGGACATTTTTCAGGGTTATTGAATTTGTAATGAGTATGTACACAAAATTCCTGCTTTTACTGATATCTGGTCTTGTAGTAGCTCTAGCTTGAATAGAGGCACTACCGATTTCAAAACTACATGTACATCGTCTTAGTTAGGTTGACAAGTGGTTTTCTAAAATGTTAGCTTATAATATCAAACTGGTATGGAATACAGTAACAACTTTTAACTGACTAATGAAAAATCCTGGATATAACAAATTAACGAACAATCATTATAATTTTATTTGATTGCATGTCTATATACCTATATTTTTGATGTGCTACTTTATATTATGTAAAAAGTATTGTAATGATTATTTAGTTTTAGATCATTTTAGTATTTATAGTTTGTTTGCCCTAGGCAGTGATATGATTATGTACCCCATTATGTTCCTTTGCTATCAATGGTATTTTATTCACAAATATTACTTTATATTCTATCTAGCGTATTTTTAATATTAATTATGGTTTTTTTATTAGCTGACTTAATTACGTGAATTAAATCAAGGTTAGCAAGAATATATTATAAAAGTTATAGTAACTTGTACACTGAAATATTGTAGGTAGTGCATGTTTTCCAAAATTCTGATAACCATGTCCAAGTAGTCAAAGTACCATAGGCATTTTTTAATTTTATACCGGTAGGATAGCATGTAAAGTTTTGTATAGCCAACAAAGTTAAATTGTTATGAACATGTTGAAGTGTAGCTAATCTTGGTTTGCTCCGATTATTTAATACTTCATAATACTCCACTGGCGATCAATTATGTTATGAGCCATGGCCATTTCCAGTACTTAACTGCTAATACACTAATTATTTGTTACCTTTATTTCTTACAAACAGTTTCTAAAAGTGGCCAATATCTGGGGATGGCCAGTAATAGGAGATTTTACCACATTTTAAATAATTTTAAATGTAAAAGATTTTATTTTTTAACTTTCTTCCTTTTAAAATATGAAATGTCAATAGATGAACTGATTTAGTAGGTACAATGATTGGAGCAAATCACTGGATAGTACAGCTAACTAAGATTAACGTAAAAACTATTGCTGACTTAACATTATAATAATGTACCTTTTTACCTACTGTAAAGGAATTAAAATATCAGATCTCTTGTTTACAGTATTTAAAATTATTACATGTCATTTACAAGACTGGGCGTTTTTGTTTTACTTGATTTTCCTTTGATATCTTTGATTTTATTCCTCTTCTCATCAGGATTTCCTGACTTTACATAGGGCTCAAGACCTGTCTTCGACCGGAGTAATGTTTTCTTTGCTCAGTCTGATAGCTAATGACTGAGCAGGGAAGCTATTTTTGTAGTATCAGAAAAGCATTCATCACTAAAGATACCTTTTCATTGTCTTTGTCGTAGCGACCTTAACCTATGTCCACTGGTACTCGGCCTGCCTAATGAAGGGTGGTCAGGTTCAGGTCACTACACCATAGATGTCTAGTTATAGGCAGGTCCTAAGACGACATTTCATTTTTATAATTAGGGACTTCCATTCCATGCTGTACTGGGAGAAAGTACTTAGTAGAATAAGGAAAATAGGTCATCACTACCGAGCATCTAGGGAATGTTTCAACCGCTTCTCTTTATGGGCATTCTGTAGGAATCAGTAGAGAGAGACGAGGGTTCCAGTGTATCAATTTAGGCGATGGCACAGTTCGTTCGTTTTTTCATGACCTTCAAACCTTGTCAGGCAAGGTGAAAACACACCCTGTTATCAGGACCTTGACGCTATGCCTACCCCGTGGATATGCATGCGTGACGTGACTATTATCTGTCACATTTACAAAGACAGGCTGAAATAATTTGGTAGATCTTCTTTTTATAACTCATACTCGGTGTGCCATCAGATTTTGGGTTTATTACATGTATCTATTTCTGCTATAATAGATAGATCCATATCAATATACATTTTTATAAGAAACAATAAACATTTTAATATTAAAGTGTTTTAAAATTTTATTTACAACTACCTTTATAAACGCGACGCAGACGTCAAAACACGCCGCAGTTTCCGATACGAGTTGCATGTGTTTTTCGTGTGTTAGTTAGAAATACAAACGGAATATATTACCTTTCGGTATTAAAACTAGCTATATTCCTTATTCTAAGTATTCAGTACCAAATAAAACCCAGAAACCCAGTAGGCGGAATTCTAATTTGAGGTTATAATTAAGTGTGAAAAGTGGTGAAAACATACGGATACCATGGATTGGAATAACAGGAGAGGCGGTGGACGTGGTGGGTTCAACAGGGGTGGGAGGGGAGGGGGTAACAAAGGGGGTTTCTGGCGCGGAGGTCGAGGAAATTCCCGGGGAAACTTCCAAGGAGGGGGGAAAAACTTTGATGGCTACCAGGGTGGTTACCGCGGCGGTAGGCAATATGATGATAACTCTAAAAAGCAGTGGCATAGAATGGCTAGAAGAGAACAACCTACTAAGAGACTGTCTGAGGATGCTATTGGAGTGACTGAGTACATAAGTGAACATAAAGGCTTTAACGGGATTATAAAGTCTAGGTAAGCATTATCATCTTAAAACAAATGCCTGTGTGGTGTTGTCTATAAGTCTGTACAGGAAGACCAATAAGTTGTTAATTATAATTTATCATTATGTGAACTTGTTCCTAGTTGGATATAATATTTCATGAAAGACATTTTTCCTACACACTTTATACCAAAAAAAATATTTTAAATTGAATTCCAGATACTCGGACTTCCAAGTGTCAGAGATTAACGAACAAGGAGTCGTAGCCAAGTTGACAGACCTGAAGCCCCCATCCCCTCCAGCAGATAAAGAAGTGGTGGAAGATGAGGAGCTATTGTTCAACAAATACAACCTGGAGATATTGCCGATGGACACCTGGGATCAGATCAACAAAGTCGCAGTGTCCGGGGTTAAAGAGGATATTAATGCAGTTGAAGTGAGTGCAGTATTGGTATTTATTTGCCTAGAGTAGGTATGATTAATTCTGTAATAAGAGATTGGTGTTAGACAGACCAACAGCCTACCTTTGCCTTTGCAGATCTATTGTGACTAGGTAACCCATAATAAAAATATCTGGACTTCCTTCCTTCTGTGATTCCTTCAGATAAGATAATATGAAAGATAATAAAAATGTTGTTTATCTGTTCTGGATTATGTACTTTTCTACATAGATACATAAATAACGCCTTTATCCCTAATGGGGTAGGCAGACTGTTCTTCCACGTTTGACAAGTTTTGAGGGTTGTTTAAGATAGATCTGTATCATCGCCTAAATTACAATATACTGCGATCCTCGAATCACTTAGCTGGTTTTTACAGCATGCCCCGGGAGGAGATGCAGCTGGCACATTCTATGTATTTTCCTACATATTTTTTTCTATAAGTTTGTCATGTTTTTTTCAGGTAGATGCAACAACAATGAGTAAAGAGCAGAGGACCAAGATCCATGATGCTGTGAAGAAAGCATTCGGGGACATCATCATCGGCAGCACGGTTAATATTGAGGATAAGAAGTTCCTGAAGTTTGAGAGATATAGGAAAGGAGGTACAATTTAACCTGAAAGATTGTTATTGTTATTACATATTTTTATTCAATGTTTACATGAAACTTTGTAGATTGCATTATATCTTACATAACAACTACTGCTGATATGTAACAATCTAACAATATAACCTGCTCCCTAAAAGTTGTATGATAGGGCAAGTCTGTATTGCTTCAATTTTTTTACTTCATTTAAGAAAGAATCGAACTATATAGATAACAGTCTTGAGAGTTTTTTAATGATAGGATTCTTTGGCAAAGGTGACTGAGACTGACTTAGTTTAAAACTATATAGCAAATTCAACAAGAAACAACAATCTGAATAAATATCTCTTGTTATTTGTTTTCAGTACGAGTTGACAACAGAGTGAAGTGGGTGTGGCCAGGGGAGCATGTTTATTTCATAGTTCACAAGGAAAACTGCGACACCATGGAGGCTGCTTCCAGGATAGCTGAGAGACTCAGGCTTAAGTAAGATATTAAAAAAAATAGCTACATTAAACTTTTTAATACCCTATATTTATTGTCCACTTTTGATAACGGCCCTTCGTATTTATCGCTAAAATCACTTTCTCATTTCAGTATAAAGCCATCAATGTTGGGGTACGCAGGAACCAAAGATAGGCGTGCGAAGACCTCACAGTGGTTCAGTCTGCGAAAGGTAAGATTAATTGTGTTGATGGTTACATAAACCATGTCAGAAATCACAGTCAGAAACCAAGCTAAGTCCAGTCAGTTGGTATAGATTGAGGCCAGGTCAGTTACTCCCATCTTTTTCTGTCAGCAACGATGTTTTGTTTAAAATCGCCTATTGCACCAGAAGTAATGGTTTTTTATGCTACTTCGGAAGATATCTTTAAAATTGATATAATCATCTAACTTGTATGTCCAGGTGGACCCTCGTAAGATATCGGCCGCGTGCAAGGATCTGCGCGACATCCGCGTGGGGAACTTCGAGTTCCGCAACCAGAACCTCAAGCTGGGCATGCTCAAGGGGAACCAGTAAGTCTCAGGTTTAGTATTCTTTAAACATCCTGCTGGTTTTCGAGGTAAATAGTATAGTGATTAGTTTTTATATTGAAATATATGAGTAGTTTTGTGTCGATTTTTTCATTAATTCAACTCTTTCACTCCAATTAATCAGTTAACAAATCAACTAATCAATCTATCAATCAATCAATCTTCGACCAAACAAATCAACCAATTAACTAATCAATCAATAAATCAGTCTTCGATCAGTCAACAAATCAACCAACCAACTGATCAATCGATCAATCTTCAATCAGTCAACAAATCAATCGACCAACCAATTAATCAATCAATCTTCGATCAGTCAATAAATCAACCAACCAACTAATCAATAAATTTTTTGATCAGTAAACAAATCAACTAATCAATCAATTTTATTAGTCACCAAATAAACCCACCAACAAAAAAAAATTAGTCCACTATTTTTTTTTTTTCTTTTTTAATTTATTTCAAAAGGTAGGTACATTAAAACATACACAAATATCTCGCCAAACTGGAACAGTTTGTTGGCGAGGGTAGCGCTCTCCTAAGTACTAATCATGCACCTTACATTTACAATTTTTAATATATATGCCTATATTGGTAAACACACAAAAACACACACACACACACTCACTCACACACACACACACACACACACACACACACACACACATACATGCAAACTTACTACATTTACAAATATATCTTTATTATTTATCTATATTATTCTAACAGTGTTAATTTTAGTTTATTTTTTAAGATAGTCTTAGTTACTTTGTTATCATCTAGGAGCCATGACGTAGCATTAAACATTCTAGGTATTAGATAACTATTCTGTCTTTTACCATAATAGTTATTAGCTGCTGGTTGCACAAGCTTTCCCTCTCTGACTCTTCTCGTGTTGTATCTGTTTGTGACCTTTTGTTTAAACTCATCACTGTAGTAATGTTCCAAAACAATTAAGTACTTACTCTTCAGATGGACAGGTAAGATTTTAGTGAGTTTAAATAGTTCGGAGTAGTCGGTGCAATGTTTCTTTGTCTTTTTGTCAACTAAGTACTTAATTAATCTAGTTTGTAAGTTTTCAACCTCTTTTATATAGGTACAAAAAGTCCGGCCATAAACAGACAAACCATAGCTTATAAGAGAATCGGCCAGTGCATAGTATACCACAGTCAGCGTCGGTCTGTCCACTACTGCTTTAAGGTTATAGAATTTGCCCAATATACTTCGTAATTTCTGACATAGTTCTTCTATATGTAGCTTAAAGTTAAAACTATGGTCTACTAACAATCCCAAATATTTATATCTGTCCACAAGTTATAATTTACCACAATTACAAAAGACTTTATTAGTATGCAAACATTCATATGAGTGACTAATTATACCTATTTTTGAGTAGTCTACATTCTTCGCCGCCCTATTGTACGGTGAATACAAGTGCAAAATTTTAGTTTTATTGGCGTTTATTATGATGCCGTTGTCATGTGCCCACTTTATGATGTTTTCATAATCCGACTGTATCTCCAAACAAGCCAAATGAAATGTAATGAATCAATCATCCCACCAATCAATCAACCAATCACCAACCAACCAATCCAGCAATCAATCCATATTCGTCCAGGTTCCGCATAGCGCTCCGCAACGTGACCGCAGACGACGAGCTCGTGTCTCAAGCGTGTGAAGAACTCAAGGAGAAGGGATTCCTCAACTACTACGGGCTGCAGCGGTTCGGATCCAGGATTGACACGCCCACGTATGATATAGGACTGAAATTGCTGCAAGGGAAATTCCAAGAGGTAAAGCTTTGTAATTTGTATGCCGAACAGATTACGATTTAGGCAATGTGTTGACAGTCTTTCACTGCGGTAATACACTCCTTTTTTCAAAGTAACTCTCATTCAGTTATCCTAGATTAAAATTTCGAGACAGTAACCTCCGGCACTTCTTTCTATATTCATTTTCTTCAATTGATTTTTTTCACATTTCAGGCGATAAACGGCATCCTAGAAGAGCGCGACGGCCCGATGCAGAAGTCCTTACGATTGTTTAAGGAGTCCGGCGCAGCTGCCGCTTTGAGAGTCTTCCCAACCGGCTTGTTCCATAGCTCATTAGAACTTAGGTTGTTGAGGGCCCTCTCGAGTTGTCCTAACGATTTATTAGGAGCTCTGAACAAGGTAAAAATATCCAACCAATAAGCAATATCGTTTGGAACCTAATCATTCAACTTACAAATCAACCAACCAATCAATCATCAAACCAACCAATCAACTATTCAATCGAACCGACCGACCGGTTGACCAATCATCCATTCGATCAGCAATCAACCTACCGACACATCAATGAATCTAGCAACCAGCCAACCAATCAACCCACCGATCATCCAACAAATTAATCAGTCAAACAACTAACTATTAAACGATTTATTATGTTTCATTCCACTATATTCCAGTTGGCGCGCAACACTCGGCTACTATACCTACATTCCTATCAATCCCTCGTATGGAACCGCGCGGCCTCTGAGCGCGTGCGGCGCCTCGGCCTCCGCCCCGCCGTCGGGGACGTCGTGCCGCTAGACATTGATACAGGTAAAATCTATATCACAATTTATAGGAAGGAGCTGGCTGTCAATAAAACTTGTACCTTATATGGACTTCGTAAAATTTCCAAAAATAATCGCACAGGGGGGATTTAAACCCACGACCTTCGGCGAACCGTGCCGCTGTTCTCACCGCTCAGCTATAATGGTTTGATTCAAGCGTCGTTAGTGAATGCCGGAGCTCGGTAGCTCAGCGGTTGGAGCACCGGCACGGTTCGCCGAAGGTCATCTGTGTGAAATTTTTGGTAAAATGAATACCAATGGTAAAATAAAATAATCAACTTATTCTTTAGTATAGCTTCCATGTAATACATATTGAAGCTAAGAAAAACCGGTATCTCCTGCTTTATTTGATTCTTTTGTCGATTACAGCTGAGATATTCAAATTAGAAGAAGAGGAAGAGGACGATGAGGACGAAGATTCAGAATCTCGCGACGAAACAACACAAAATGGCGACCAAAACAAAATGGCCGACGCACAAATGGCAAAAGCACAGAGTTCCCTAGAATCCTCAGTAAAACAGGAGAAAAAGCAGATTCCAGTGAAAATATTGACACAAGAAGATGTAGATAGTGGGAAATATACGTTATTCGATATAATCTTGCCGTTGCCCGGACACATGATCGTATACCCGCCCAATATGAAGGATTATTATGAAGAATTATTGACGAAAGATGGTCTCACTTTAGAAATGAAACATAAATTCAAGTAAGTTCTCCTTTTACATTAGAAGTTTAGTAGTCCAAGTGTAGTAGTTCAATTGAACTAATGAGACTTTTTTGTACCAGTAGTTCAATCAGAGAAAATCATTGAACTACTGGCACTAAAAGTTCTCACTAGTTCAATCATTGAACTGTACCATTGAACTACTGAGGATAGAGTATTTACCCTCCTCTAAGGCCGCGCTGCCGTCGAAGGGCTACCGTTGTTTTTATTAATAGTTATATTAATATAGTTAAAGTATACTTACTTTCAATTGGCTACTTTCCAACTAGTCAAATCAGCAACTTTTTATGAAATGTCAAAACGCTTTTTTGTATGAAAATAGTAAATTATTACGTCACTTTTTAGTAAATACTGACTACTCAAATCAATAACTTCTATATTTTTAACTCGATTATTAAATCTAAATGTGCATATTTTTTTTAAATGGTGAATGAGATCCACAATATTTTTAGCCATTAGTTTTAAGTGTAAACGTTTTGAATTTTTTTAGCCACCCAGTCAACATGCGTATTGAATGTTTTTTTTTTTTTTTTTTCCAGATCGTACACAATGACAGGCGCCTACCGCCACCTGGTGATCCGTCCGGTGAACGTGAGCTGGCGCTGCGTCAGATACTCCGAGCCATTCGCAGACCTCATACTCTCCGACTGGGACCAGCTGCAGGGTGTACCACTCAGTGGGATTGTCGAAGGTATGGTGTAACAGAAAGGGTATATGCATCGAGAAATGTGTGAATCTACCCATGAAACTGAACAACTTTCCCTAAGAAACATAGGTCGAAATACGAAAAAAAAAATCGTGACCTTTCATACTAAATGCATCAGCTGATAGCGTATTTAGTATGGGAAGTCAATTTTTTTTTTCGTATTTTGACCTATGTTTCTTAGGGAAAGTTGTTCAGTTTCATGGGTAGATTCACACATTTCTCGATGCATATACCCTTTATGTTACACGTTGTATAATCACGCCTTTACCCCTAATGGGGTAGACAGGCAGAGCGTAAACGACCGAACGACGAAACAAAGGTAGTTACGCCACGTTTGACAAGTTTTGAGGGTTGTGATAGATCTGTATATTACTGCAGTGACAGGTTGTCAGTCTATCGCCTAATTAGAAACCCTCAAATCTCTTAGCTGGTTTTTACAGCATGCCTAAGAGGATATGCATCTGGCACATTCTATGTTTCTCTATCACTCCCAGTCCAGCATGGAAGTAACGAGCAAACCTATAAAAAAAAACAAGTCTTTTCTCTCTATGGTATCGATTCGTAAGCGCACAAAATCACTGAATCTTGACTAAAATGGTCACCTGTCATTGTCTATCCTGAGAGAATAGAAAGGGACGTCAACAATTTTGGTTAAGATTTAGTTAAGTCATGCTCTCCACGAATCGGTAATTCATCTCTTGTTTCAAAGCTCTCATTGAAACGAAACATTTCTCGTTCCAGACGGCAAATACAAAGCCCTACTAGTGAACATGACCCTCCCCGCCTCCTGCTACGCCACCATGGCATTGAGGGAACTCCTTAGAGTAGACACCTCCGCAGACAACCAGGCCTCACAGAATGACTACCACAAGACACCAGAACAGAAGAAGGCGGAGGAAGAGGAGAGAGAGCAACAGGAGAGAGAAGAGGGAGACGTGAAAATGGAGATCAAAGAGGAGGTGGATGATGTGGGGGTGAAGAGGACGTGTGAGGATGAGGATGAGGTAGCAGTTAAGAAATTGAAGCAGGAAGTTGAATAAAGAACCTCGTTTTAGGTAAAGTATTTCTTTGTTTTATTTATACATACATACATAAAATCACGCCTTTATCCCTAATGGGGTAGGCAGAGCGAAAACGACCGAAAGGTCATTCCGCCACGTCTGACAAGTTTTGAGGGTTATTTCAGATGGTCATGTATATTGCTATAGTGACGGGTTGTCAGCCCATACATTAAAACCCTCGAATCCCTTTCCTTTTCCAGCTAGTTTTTACATGCCCGGGAGGAGATGCAGCTGGCACATTCTATGTTTTTCTATCACTCCCAGTCCAGCATGGAAGAAATTGTTTTATTTATAGCGACCTTGGCTAGCGACCCACCCCGGCTTCGCACGAGTGTAATGCGAATGTATTAAACATAAATAAACCTTCCTCATAAATCCTTTTATCTATTAAAAATTAGCATCAATCCGTTGAGTAGTTTTAAAAATCTAATTATGGATCTAATCATAAGTACATATAGACAGACAACGGGAAGTGACTTTTTTTATAAATTATAATATGTAGTGATTATAATACATACTTGATTAGGTAGGAAATTAAACAAGGTTTTCGTCATAACTATTTATTTTAATCATTAATGATTATGAGCAGAGTCATTTTTATGTTACTCAGTAGATAATGTTAAATCCTCATTTCGGACAGACCTGCTGAATATAAATATTTTAAATTAAAAATACCTACAAACTTTGAATGCATTTGAGGTCTAGCGCCAAAACTTGCTTTGACTTTCCTTCGTTGAGTTAAAATGCTAGTGGATTCTGGATGATCTCACATCATCAATTCGGTCTTCGAACTTAATCATCAGCCTGTATTGGTCCACATCTGGCATGAGAAGTAAACAGATATAACCCGTGCACATAAAGAAACGATCTATAAATGGCTGATGCTCGCATGCGTTCTCGCTCACTCTCTATTAGGTAGAGCGAGAACGCATGTGAGGCGGACCAATCACGAAGCGAGCCGACGCCATTTTCAAATCGTTTCTTTAAACGCACGGCTTATACGCAGATACGAACCTTGAAGCGGCCCTGTGCATGTGACGTGATGAGACTAGGCGCGTGTGATAAGCTGTGCGCGCGCAGCTCGCCGGGCGTCGGGAACGAGCGCGGGCACCACACACATTTGTGAGGCTTGTTCTACATAAAAACACACATACATAAAATCACGCCTTTATCCCTATTGGGGTAGGCAGAGCAAAAACGACCTAAATAAAGGTAATTCCGCCACGTCTGTCAAGTTTTGAGGGTTATTATACCTACAGGTGATTATGTATATTGCTATAGTGACAGGTTGTCAGCCCATCGCCTAAATTGCAATACACTGAAACCCTCGATTCCCTTAGCTGATTTTTACAGCATGCACGGGAGGAGATGCAGCTGGCACATTCTATGTTTTTTCTATTATAGGCTTGTTCTGGGTACAAAAACAAACATTATAATGAAATTATGTTATTTTTCTGAGATGCATCACACAAGATCATGCTATAATCCCGCAGGGGTAGGCAGAGATTTCGTTTGGTACGATCCTTGAAAACTTTCGTTCATAAATTGTTCATCAATTCTGTGTACCTACTCCTGGCCTAAAAATGTCCCCGATTTGATCGAGCTAAGTTCGCAGAGACCTTCCCCTCAAACAACAACAGTTCTGAGATAAGGACATAAACTCTCGTGAAGTTAGATTGCAGTTTGCATGAACTAACCTGCAAACACAATTTTCAAATCACGCCTGTATCCCTAATGGGGTAGGCAGAGCAAAAACGACCTAAACATAGGTTGTTCCGCCACGACTGACAAGTTTCGAGGGCTAATATAGATGATGATTATGTATATTGCTATAGTAACAGGTTGTCAGCCCATCGCCTAGATTACAATATACTGAAACCCTCGAATCCCTTAGCTGGTTTTTACAGCATGCCTGGGAGGAGATGCAGCTGGCACTTTCTATGTTTTTCTATCGCTCCCAGTCCAGCATGGAAGTACCAATTTCCTGGATTAATTATTTTATCGACCGTAACCTGTGACCGTAACAATTTATCGTCTTTATTCTAGTCGTTTACCTTAGTATGTGTCATGCGATGGTAGTACAGGTTCGAGCTGGCGGTGAAGCACTTCCCACATTCAGGACATTTGTGAGGCTTTTCACCTAAAACACACAAAAACAGCAACTTGAAATCAGTAATTTATTATTAAACAAGTTGTTGACGCTCTGTCTCCCCTGTAAGTGATACGCAGGCAGGCGTGAGTATAAGTATGCATGTTTGGTATTTACGCAAATCTAATAAAAAAGTAGTAATTTCTTTACAATCTAAATCTTAGTTGATAGGGAGGAGTTGGAACCAGATCAAGGAGAATTTGATATGGATGGACATTTCTATACTATACTATTTACAATACATACCTGTATGTATTCTTCTATGTGTGTTGAGAGAACTGGACGTGCTGAAACCCTTGTTGCAAACATTGCAGATGTGCGGCTTCTCTCCTGTGAAAGAAAATGCTCTAATGAAGTCAAGAAACTAGACCAATTGGGTACTTGACTGAGTAGCTTAAAAAATTCAAAATGTTTATACTTAAAACTGATGGCTAAAAATATTGTGGATTTCATTCATCATAAAAACAAATGCACATTTAGATTTTAATATTCGAATTAAAAATATATAAGTTATTGATTTGATTAGTCAATATTTACTAAAATGTGACGTCATAATTTACTATTTTCATACAAAAAAGCGTTTTTGACATTTCATAAAAAGTTGCTGATTTGACTAGTTGGAAAGTAGCCATTTATTTACCAGTATGTGTCCGCATATGCCTCTTCAGAAGCGATGGTCTATCAAACGTCTTCAAGCACACCTGGCAGGGCAGGATATTCTTCATATTCACCACTTTATTGGGAAGACAGAGACCCTGCCTATTGTACACCAAGTTCGTTCTCTCGTATAGTTTCACCAAATGATTGTTTAAACCAGCGAGGAATTTAAAGTCGATTATATTGAGGGGGTTTTTAGGTTTTAAGTTCTTTGTAGACAAGTCTAGAGGTTCCATTTGGACTTCTTCCATTTTAGGGAAAGTAAGATTTTAAAGTGACCGTAGGCTTTTGCTACGGCGTAGCAGGCGTAGCAATATTTTGTGTTTTAATGTTTAGTTAAGTAGATACTTTCAAATTATTATAAGACCTGACAAATTAGATAGCTATCAGTTTTTCATTACTTTACATGAATGTTGAGTTCTTCGTTATTTTTTTCACTTTTGGTTTGATAAAGGTATCAACTGTGCCAAAATATTTTTGATTTTATTGCAATACATTTTAAAAATTACAACTTATTTAAATCACTTGAAGCTATAACTGTTCTCCAAAGATATCTCAATCGTACTGCGTCCAAAACTCCATCGAAGCCTATTTAAATAGCCCTCGAGGTGACATGTACAAATGAGTTTTATTAACCCAACTGGAGGTATTATCGAAGCTTTGTAGTATGCAGGCCTTTGTACACTCACCCTCTAATGGGCGACATACAAAAATGGCGTCAATTCTGGCGGACACGGCCGATTTTCAACTTATCAGCATTATTTGATTTTACAGCTTCTAGATTATATTGGCTTAAAAACTAGCATAGGGTATTATTGTAAGTTGTTGAGTAACGGCGGTGTGGCATTGTGGTGTCGACAATGCTTGTATAGCACGCGCCTAAACGTCGTGATTTGGCGACTCTTATAGGACATCTGAAATAGCGCAGTGCACAAGGGCTTGCGGGGTATTATAGTAAGTTGTTGAGTAACGGCATTGGTAACGGCGGTGTGGCATTGTGGTGTCGACAATGCTTGTATAGCACGCGCCTAAACGACGTGATTTGGCGAGTTTTAGGGGTAGCTTCAGAAGTAAGAAACATGGATGCGGTATTGCCATTAAAAGTAATAGTCAACCCACTCGAAAATGAAAACCATATATAGGAACATACTTAGATAAAGTCACACCTTTCTCCCTTGGGGGGTAGGCAGAGCATTAAATGCCTAGTAAAAGAAAGTACGAGAACTGTATATTTTTATAGTGATAGGTGTCAGCCTTTTGCCTAAATTACAATACACTAAAATTTTCGTATCCTTTAGCCGGGTTTTACAGCATGCTGGAGAGGAGAAGCAGCTGGGACATTCTATGTTTTTCTATCGCTCCCAGTAAAGTTCAGTATGGACGTAATGTAAACCAGATCCAATAAATTATCCCTCCATGCAATGTAGGTATTGAAGAAAAACGTAATCGCTTATAAAGGTGACGCAGCATTCGATACCTTTGTGCGACTACCCGCAATATTTGTATAGCGTCGTTGTATCCGTAAATATTGACGATCGACGATTTAGGCGCCGCTATTTATAAAGGTTTTCGAGGGTTACTTGTAGAATTAAGGCCCTACTATTTATACCAGGATAGTAGAAGTATGGGGCAGTGAAACGTCTTCAAATAGGATTCCGATTTCGGCCTTATACAGGGTGTGTACACCTACCAATAACAACACATTCAACAACAACAAATTCACATTCATACCTAACCTAACTAAAAATTAGCTACAAGACGAACAAAAGACAACGATACTTATAAATCGTATTCATCAACCTAATTATTTCCAATATTAGTCAGTCTCCTGGATTTTTGTTAAAAACACATTCTGAAGACGTCGACACACAATCACATTAAAAGAGTACCTAACCGACCAACATCCAGTCTATTAAGTAATGAAGCCTATGGTGTATGGTGTTATGGGGTGGTATTGTAAACATGCCACAAAGGATCTGCGTCATCATTTCCTGTCGCATTCTATCATTCTATGGTGGCCGTTTGGCACCATTAGGTACTGTAATACAGGATGTTTACAAAAGTACTGATATGCTGTGATCTTTTAAATAATATCTGATCTTATTAATGTATGTAGCGTTAGTTAAGATTTTGGAAGCAATCAAGATAGGACTGTATTGCTAGAAAGCCAGTAAATGGGATGGGAGTCATGGTGGCAGCTTCTTCAACACAACAATCTTGTAATTTAGGCGATGATGGGATAACAACCCGTCGCCACAGTACTTACTTATACAAGGTTGAATAACGTTCCTTTTTGAAATGTTCTCTTAATTTAATTAGACCATTAACTAGGCCGTTGACGCTCTACCTACCCCGTAAGGAAACTAGCGTGAAGTTTGTATGTATTTATGCAAAATAAAGTTTAAGAAGGGAAGAAAAGTAAAAGAAGCCTAACAAGCACTCCAAGTTGCAAGTAAATCCGATTTGGAGCTCGATTTGAATAAAGCGGAACTTTTGCAATGACTTTTATTTTTCGGATTTCGGGAGTACAGGCAACACCACCCCTAACAAAAATGCCCTTAGATTTAAAAGTATGTAAGTAGGTAGGTACCTACGAACGCGATGTATTTATTGCCTCTGTAGATTAAAATTCTGAGGTTCTAAATGTGAAGCCGGCGAGGTGATAAAAAAACGGTAATCAATTTGTATGATTGTTCCCAGTTTGGTTAGAACGATACTAACTATATTGACTAATTTAAATTAGTATGTTGTATCCTCCTGGTGGTTTATAGTTTTTGTTACAAACGATGTCAGAGAAAACCGCATGCAATTCAGTTTAAGAACTGACATTAGCTCGTTCCCGATCTTACAACCATAACAAAATAGGTACAAAAAAAAAAGATGTCTCCGTAACTCGGTATCGGGATACTTCCCAAAATGTACAAAACAAATATTTATTTTCCATAAGTTTTCCTATTTTCTTTCCAAATAATAACACTAAAGAGCAGACGTTTGATACTCAAGTGTCCGTTCAGGGGTTCATTCCCAATCCCGCATATTTTATTCCGCACCTTTGAGAGAAACTAAAAGTAAACTCCGTATGAAATAAGGCTGGTATTTCGTCAAATTACGCGAGTATCGATCGCTCGGCTGATGCATAAATGCATTAGTCTGAAGATAGGCACCTCGCACTATTGCGGGGTGTGAGTTATAGGATGTTAGCGGATGTTCGGAATTAAATTTTTCTGGGCCTGTTAGTCGCGTTGCGTTGGATTTGGAATGCATATTTTTTAAAGCCAATATCATTGTGATTAACCGGGTTATCCACATTCGTTTTTAAAAATTCGAATGACGAAGATTCAAAATGTCTACTAGGTTTCGCGTTTAGTTAACTTTTCAATATTTTCATGCAAACTGTAGCAACACAGATACAGCACTGTACATTATGATTATGACTAGACCATAGGAAATATGACGCTCATGACATGATACGGCTAAAACATCAAATATTTCCGATAAAATCTGTTATTCAAATATATTTGAATTTGAACCAAATATTTTATTACAAATATCTTTGGTCCAAATATTTTTATTTCAAATATCTTTGATTCCAATATTTGATCAAAATATGAAAATAAGATTTGGACCTTCGACAAGAATGGTTAGTCCAGTCATTAATGGAGGTCCAGTAATGGACATCCAATTTTTTTATTTTATTGTAATTTATGGTATGATTATCTTCTTTTTCTTAATCTTACCGGCGGCATAGTGTTGGGGTTTGCTTTCCGGCTTTGTCTGCTTCAATTTGCTCGGTCTTCAATATTCGCTGGTGAAAGATCGTTCTCGTCAATGTCCGCTTTAACGACGTTCTGCCAACGCCTCTTTGGCCAGCTTCAAATAATTACGCAAACCATTTCACCGCTCAAATCTCCTCGCTTACACCACCACCCCGCCACTCCGTCCGCCCTAAATTTATTCTTAATAAAGCGCGCAGGACGGCCGGAGTATTTTTTCCAACCTTTGAGGATCGGAACCCATCCAAGAAAGATGTTTTCTTTACGGATTCTACTTGTTGGAAATTTAAAACGTTTTGATCGTATATTTTTGATTGGCCGGAAGAAAATAAAAGGGTCTACGGTCTATTGGAGGATAATATTCGGTTGGTGTTTGGTATTGAATGGTTAAAGGGGGTGTCTATGAGTTTGTTTTGAAGATGGGCAATTGATATAATAAGATAGTATTGGAATATTTGAGCGATTTTAGCAGAAATAAAAGTACATAGTATCGAATGTAGTTATGAAAGATTATTTCTTTTAGTAACGAAAGTTGCTTTTTCGTCATGTCTTGTGTTTTTCCCATATTGACTAAGTATTTCATATTTTCAACACTACTTCAATAATATTAATATGCGATACGAGGTGCATACTTGACTCATTATGTAAGTGCTTACCAACAATACTCTTATCAAGACAAGACCAAAGATACATAGCAGCCAAGTACACACTCAAGTTAATCACTTGGCGTCGCCCAATCTCGTGCAGATCTCGGCGGTAAAACGAAAGCCATCTAGAACTTTCCACCACATCTCTGTTCCTATAGTAAGTAAGTATAGGTATCTATGGGTGTTTAATCATCTACAGGTTGAGTTAAGAAAGTTTTAGTTATAATATAAGCATAGCTTGTAAAAGTGGAACGCTATCCTAGCCATCCAGTTGCAGGTCTGTTTGTTTGAATTTTATGAGATGCTTCTGATGTAGACCCTGACCATGAACTAAAAAGACCTGCCATGGCCTCATGCGTCGTTAATATTTATATTAGACAGGGAACTGTTCTGGTTAACAGGCGAGTAAATTGTAAGAAGATTATTGTTATTTGTGAGTATTATTGCACTTTTCCATAACTTGACAAAGAAAAAGAAAGAACAGGCTGCCGCTGCGGAGAAGTGATAATTTGATAAATATGAAAAAATATCCCAGTTTTATTAAAGTTTAATTGAAGAGTTTGTTGGTATTTGTAACATTTTTATTTTCAATCTAATCATATGGAAGAAAATGTTCAGCGAGTCGTTAGTACAGCAGCCTTTTTCAACCACCCTGTACGAACAAAGATAAAGATTTTCTCTCAGAAGGATTTTCTGGATAGTTATAAAACTAGAAGATGGCGGGGCGTGCCGTACAGTGGGCGTGGCAAGGCGTGGCTTAAAACATAGTACTCTCGTTGTGTTTACTGGCAAACTTTGGTTGTGCTCTGTTTATTAAGGCCATGTATTTGCGAGTAGCTAAGTAAATGAGAGTTGAGATTAAACGAGAATTGTAAATACTTACGCTGTGAAGATATAGGAGTTTTGTTCCCGCAATGCAGAGATTTTTAGATAAAAGACAATATTAAATTGAATTATTTAACAACTTACACAGTGTAATAATAAAAACATTATCAAAATCTTTACACAGACGTCCCTATGTAGGTCTTGAATTGATAGAATAAAATAAAACCTTTTGATTTGGCTAAAATGAAAATGATCGAAGTGATAACATAACGAGTGTAGGAGACAGCGTATCAGAAACAGATAAGGGTTGTTCAGTCAACCAAACTGAACAACATTTACCAGGAAAATCTTACAGGAAATGAGAAAAGATAAATGGGTTTTCCATAAGTATAAATTGTCTAATTAAGGTGGTCATTTTTTATGGAAAAGTCAATTGTTTTTTCATATACTGGAAGTTGTTCAGTTTCTTTAGACTGTTCCTACACAACCACTACTTATTCGGTTCTGGTACGCTGTCCCTTACACCCGGTATACCTATTATTGGCCTTGTTACATCGAAATAAAGATGAAATGTCATTGTTCATCATACTAATTATTGTCTCTCAATGTGGAGAACATGTAGAAGCCATAAACGATCATTTTCTAAATTAAAGTAGGATTATCGCAGATTTTCACAATAACATACATACATAAATTCACGCCTTTATCCCTAATGGCTTAGGCAGAGCGTAAACAACCTAAACGTAGGTCGTTCCGCCACGTCTGACAAGTTTTGAGGGTTATTCCAGATGTATCTGTATATTGCTATAGTGACAGGTTGTCAGCCCATTGCCTAAATTACAATACTGAAACCCTCGAATCCCTTAGCTGACTTTTACAGCATGTCCGGGAGAATATGCAGCTGGCACATTCTATGTTTTTCTCTCACTCCCAGTCCAGCATGAAAGTTAGTTTATCACAAATCACAATAAGTAGGTTGTTAACTCCCAAGGTAGGTATATCAGCTTTGATTATAAAATCAACGTGATAATGATAAAGTACCTTCATGAATTCTCCAAAATAAAAGTACTTTGATGCTATTTAACACAAAGAATTGATTTTCAAACCAATCAAAACAACATCAAAGAAAACAAATAGCAACGTAATTTATTCTTCTTCACGCGCAGATCCATTACGTTCTACGCATTAGCATAGGACAGGTACAAATGTCGTCTGAACGGTACAGAATTCGCATTCATATAAATTGAAACGGAACGTGAATTAAAAAATAAATCAAAGGAGGATTTCCCGCCGTCGCCGAGCGCGCGAAATTGGAAAAATGTATCGCGAGGATGGTTGGCGGGCGCGTTTCCATTGTTCAGCATCGTATCTCGTTACGATTCTAAAGTAAATCGTTTTCACACACACAAAATATTTGCTAACCCGTTATGTCCTACGTTTATTTTAATGTTACAAAAAAAATAACTTAATATCTTTTGCAACTTTTGGATTTCAACCATATGTTTTGAAATCTATTCGATTTGAGAACTATTCGCCTGTGTGTTGATGGCCCACATTGAATGTCCAATCAACCAAATTGTCCCTAACCATGCTCGCAGGAATACTTACTTACTTAACTTTAAGTAGCCTATCCAAATTCTATTCGTTCGTGTGTCGCACGTTCGTGTACTATTTACGTGTTTGATAAAAAGATTCGAATGGATGTGATCTTAAAGAAGGAGGCAGAATAAACTCACGCTATTTTCCATCGTCTCGAATGACATGCGAATGGAAACAGACACCCGACAAGATATTAAGAATGTTCGCGTACATATTAAAGTGGTCTCGTTCTTGCAGACTGTAATGTGTATTACAGCCTTATTTAAATAGACATGATGAAATTGAAAGAATTACCGAGGGGACAACCGAATTAGGTGGATATGAAACATTGGAGGTGCCTGTAGCTGCTATATGATTTACATAACATTATACTGATGCAGGGAGTAGAAAAACGCAATAAGTTTGAAGGAAGATTGTTGGGAACAATGAGACTAAAAATTGGCCCTCCCATACAATTGGTGTCAGCGGCTCCAGTCAATTTGTATGGGAGGGCATTTTTTTTTTTTTCATATTTCGACATTATGTTCCTTGGGGAAAGTTGTTCAGTATCATGGGCAGAATCACACCCTAAAATATGGTCGGCTATTTTCTTAACACCCTGTATTTATACTGGGTTAAGGGACAGTTTACCGCACAATGATAGCTGGGGTTGCTCGTGCTCAGTCAAGTGAAACTGAACAACTTTCGTCAGGAAATTCTTTCAGAAAAGAATGAATTCTCCGTTTTTTTCTCTAGTTTCCTGAAATAATTTCTTTGTGAAAGATATTCAGTTTCGTTGACGAAGCAACTCCTATTAGTTTGCGTGAAGCAGTTCTTTACAGCCCGTAAGAAAATGCATTATTTCATTATGAAAGAGGGTGATAATGATAATTACAACTTACCTCCTTGCAAGGCATTAAAATTAAAATAATTTTATTAAGTCTACGCATAATACGGGGTGTAAGGGACAGCTTCCCAAAACTGTTAAAGGTTGCTCAGTCAACAAAAACAAAGATATTCTTTTAGGAATTGCATGTTTTTTTTTTTGGCTTCCCCGTACAAATTATCTAATCGAGGTGTTCATTTTGTATGGGGAAGACAATGTATTTTTTAGTTTCCCGAAAGAATTTCCTGGTAGAAGTTGTTCAGTTTGTTGACTGAGCAACCCTCATCAGTTTACGGGAAGCTGTCCCTTACACCAGGTTTTCCTAATAATTTTGGTGAATGGTATAAATTAAAACAACTTAAAAAGTAAATCAAAAGCTATATTTTAGAATTTGAAAAAGAAAACGAAAAATTTGATCGTACTGTAACTGAACACTCAGAAAAATAATGTTAACAAACTTAAAAACTAAAAAAAATATTGGTTTCGCCATCTCTAGGCTTGCTGACTTAAGTATCAAAAACTTATTTGAAAAAAAGTGTAGACTTAAAAAACTATTTACAAAATAAATGTGAACCCCAACTATATAAGGTAACTCGCCTTGTGTAAGTTACACAATCATGTCGAACTTAAACTTAAGAAAAAAAGAGGTTTTAAGTTACAAAAAGGACTTTGTCTTGCTTACTCTTAAATGAAAAAATAACGGAAAAGTGGTGAACGATGAACTCCTCATCAGAATACCCAGACATTATACATAGAAATATGAAATAAACCTTATAAAATGTTAAATGTTTTTATGTTGCTTATAAATAAAAATGGCGGCTTGAAAATCTTGATCCAATTTATGTCAGTTGCTACAAATTTGTCATCAAGCTTCTTAAACTAGATTATCTGAAACAAATAAAAAAATAATTATGCCATTTTTCTATGATACAGTTTAGTTGACATGCAGAATAATGACGTAGAAAAAGTAAAGAACAGTAATGACGTTTTTGCTGCTCCGTATTCGGTTCTTATCTAATTCGTTTCCGTAAAAAAACCATAATATAAAACGGATATGGATGGGTGCACAAGCTGTCATACAATTACTAGGAAGGCCAAATCGGATACGAATTGGATACGAATCGAATATAAATGAATACAAAAATACCCTAGTTTTGGACGAGATTGATTTTAAAAAACTCGTTTGCCCTCAATCGTTTTGCGAACTGGTGTTTACAAGTTGGTGTTATTTTGCCCTTCCAGGCTTCTACTCTACCTAAACAATACACATGGATGGAATCTCGAGAACTGGCAGCTTTATCTATGAATGTAACATCTTGACAAGCGTGTCAACCAGCTTACGGCAATTTACAGGACAGGACGACAGCAGTAGACCACATTATAAAAGAAGCTGGTACTTACACGCATCGTGTTGTTGCGGCGCGTGTTGCTGCGTGCGGCTCTCTGCTGGGAGCCGCGGCAGCCGCGCGGCCAGCCGTGCGGCCGGGCGACGTCCGCAGACGCCGGCGGCCGCGGCACCGGGCGCGCCGAATCCAGCCAGCGGCAGCATTCTGTAATACAGGACAAGAGGATTAATAAAGAACTGAAATATTGGTTATTTTTGGCACGCGTCACTTTACTTGTCGTCAATTCTTATTCCTGATGATATAACAAACAATAAACTTCTGAAAAGAAACGTTAAATTTGAATGCAAGCTTTAAATTTGTTTTGTTCGCCAAACAAAATGTTTGCAATTTGTGCAGCATATTTTACTGTTAGTTACTTTTACTATGGTTAAACAAATCAAAAAGTCACTTGGTTTGCAATTGGAACCAGACTCCATCAGAATATGGCACCAAGATGATTTTTAGAAATTAGCAAAAAATAAGTTCAACTACAAAAGCAAATGTTTAGAGTAGGTAAAGGTCAAAAATAATCACGTACGAAGTTTGCCAATTTATTTCCAAGAGTGTGTCATGTCTACTTACTATACTTCCATGCTGGACTGGGAGTAATAGAAAAACATAGAATGTGCCAGCTGCATCTCCGGGAATGTTGTAAAAACCAGCTAAGGTTTCAGTATTTTGTAATTTAGGCGATGGGCTGACAACCTGTCACTACAGCAATATACCTACAGATCTATCTTAAACAACCCTCAAAACTTGTCAGAGAAATACCACTGATTTGAACCCCTAGTGGTCAACAACACTGCATTTGGGTCTACCTACTTATTATACCGGTTATTAAAATTTGCTACGACCGTAGCGTTTTGCTACGACGCCGTAGCAATTATCTGATAAATTGTATTATTACCTTTATTATTATTTAATTATTGTTTTGTTTCATTTTAAAATATTTCACCTATTTAAAAACAAATCAATGCAGTGGAAAAGTTAGGAAAATTGTGCAAGTACCTAAAACTAAATAAAAAATCCATGGTACTTGTGTAGGTATGTGTGTAGTCCTACCCCGTTATTTTAAAAAAGAACGAAGTATAAATAAGTTGACAGAATCACGCCTGTCTTGAGTGCCTTGCGGTGTAGGCTGAACGTTAACGGTCTAGTAAGTATTTACATCTGACAAAAATAATGATTATTGTTCCAGAAAATAAAAATGTGATCAGAAAGTTGTCCGTCCAGTACCTACCTATTTGAATACATTTAGTATCTTATCTTCGGTCACTATATTGGATTCCACAATGTGCCCAGCGATATTATCAGATGGTACTATAATAAATGAATATAAATAACAATGAAGAAAATAACAAATACTTAAAGATAAACTTACCATACTGCTGCTGGTAACGGTATTCGCAGGAACCCTGGCTCACTGTGGAAAAAAAAACAATATTTACGTAGATATCAATAATAAAATAATCAATGACGCATGTAGCTTAAAGCCAGTTTTCCAGAAAAGCCAATTTTTGAGGAATAAATAACGATTATAGGCTAATTAAAAAAAAAAACTTGGCAAAGCTTTTTAGAGCTACAAAAACTAGAATGCAAAATTTACGACAATCTCAAAATCTACTAATTACCCTAGGATTCCTTTTAGAACGTTGTATACTACAACACAGCCATGGTGAAATAGAACATTGGAACACAATTACTTATTCCAATTTAATCTAAGGATATTGCTTTAGATTTAGAAGATATTTGGTGGATGGAAGAGGTGCCATCTCGCACGAGAATTGTGCACGTGAAGGTCCACTCGCCACGTGTTAAGTAAATAATGCACACACAGTATTCTAAAAAATACTAAGATCAATGCGAAGAACTTTAAAAGCAAGCGAAAACCAAACATGTGGTTTCACACAGCAAAAACGCACTAATAATCCACAGAAAGGTTATCCACGTGGGAAACAAATTAGCACATCAAAATGGCGGACAGCAGAAAAAGAAATAAAAAGATGATAAAATCAAAATGCGAAGCTAATAATCACATCAAGAATAATCAGAAGCGTAAAGCCTAATAAGGCTAGAAAATGATTTAAATCTGAAATAACTTTAAATGTATGCAAATTAAATAAAAGTTGACTTACGTCCCGCGTCATCGCCCGAGTGCGCCGCATGGATGCGCGTGCGCGCTTTTATAGCGACGCCGGGATGACTCCTGCGCAAAAAGATGTAGCTGATAATTATATTGATTATTTGATTCGTCGATTTTAAAGTTAAACAATCTGAGATTTTTGGTATATGACTCGATTCTTTGGTAACGTTTATAATTATGTTGTTTAATTGCAGAAAACTTTCTGGCAGTGGGCTATAAGAAAAAATGCAAAGGAGATAATATTTTTTACGTTAAGATATACAAAAAAAAAACCAAAATGGCGTCTAAAATTTGCTTTATTACTAAAAATTATACAATGCCTTGGATATTAATTCCAATGAAAAACTTGGATCACATTTGAAAATTGGCGTCAAATTAATTTTGATCTGAATAAAATACCAACGTGGCTAAGTCATATTTTATTGGAAAATGCACTCAAGTAACGAAATAATTAAAGATCGCATGATATTTAAAAATTACGGTAAATCAAAATCACATTGATAGCCTTAAGATTACTTAATTTTTAAAGTTTATTCCGATATATCGTGTCAGTCAAAGGAGTTTTTGTACAAAATTCGTTTGATTTCGTTCGTTAGCCTTATTTTTTTATGTCAAATACTGGCTATAACACTTTTTTAATTCCTTTGAAGGTAGTAGGTATCTACCTACTCTTAGTAGCATTTTTTTAGATGTGAAATAGTAAAACAACTGCTGCCTTTACGGTTGTTTTACAAAGTGTGTGAAACTGTGAAAGGAAATACCTAGTAACTTCAAATTTTCCTATGTCAGCGATTCATGACATGACACATTTCCTAACATCTATGTTCCAAACATTCACGTACGTCCTTATTCATCTCAACCCTGATTTCTTACAAACAAAGCGCCCAGCTACATCCAATCTTCCTTCAATTTCTGCGAAAAACAAACCAAAAAATATTACCTACACCGTCCTTACATAGTACATAATATAAGCGTAAGTATATACCAGGCAGCCATCTTGGGTCGGTAAATTTAATAATCCTGGGAAAGCTGGCATCTAGAGACAAATGTCCACCCTTAGGGGGGTAACTACCCAAAACCCCCCTTGGAAAATGGGGATATTATATAAGAGTTGGGAAGCAAAATTGGGTGGGCTGGGAATCAGGACGCGGTGGGCGGGGCCTAACCACGCCCCCTTCCCGAGTGGGCGGGGCTTAGACCTCTGTTTTCAATTCCACTACTTTCTGGATGTAGTTTTTATTTCAATGACAGTTTGCTGAGTCTTTTTGTTTGAGTACTTATAGCTCGGGCTTTATGTTGCTAGATAGGTTTTGCTGAAGCAGCGAGATTTTAAGATGAAATTAAAGAATTTGTTGCAGCAGATGGGTTGCCAAAGGAAATGTCTGGTGGAGTTATATTTTTGTAGCTATGCAGAAATGAAACAAGAAGTTTATGTACTATGAAACGCTCAATAAAATGACTAGCAAAATCAATGTAAACTGGACTAAATATACAGGGTGTAAAAAAAAGTACTGTGTTCCTTTGAACCATTATGTTCTACTGATGATACCAAACAACTTTCCCAAAGCACATTTTTTTTAAATTGAAATAAAATTTTGCTTCGTCCATACAAAACTGCAGATCCCGGGGAGTATCTATGTATGGAAACGGCTTTTTTTTTCGAGCTACTTTTTTTTTGCTTTGGGAAAGTTGTTTGGTATTATTAGTAGAACTTGTAGTTTAAAGGTTCGTAGTAGGTACATTTTGTTACACCCTATAGGTGGTTTCATAGAACCAAAAAATAAAAATAAAATATCATAGTGTTGTTTGTCATGTAATGCTAACATATTATAATATAATCTTGTCAGGGATAAATACCTACTATGACTAATTCATAATCATTATCTGTTTTTCAAGAGAATAATCACGCCTTGATCACTTAAGGAGTAAACAAAGCATCAGTAGTCTTTAGGACCTAAGATAAGGGCTGGACATTATTTTGGTGTCGGGTTGTCAGCTCATCATTGAATGCGAAGGCTCAGGTCCCTATACTGCCATCTAAAATAAGTACAGCTGTTACTTGGCTGATACATTCAGGCCCGTATTTATAATCAGCTCTCAAGAGTGACAGCGAGTTTGAGTTCGTATCAGAAATGTCATTCCAGTTCAAAATTACCTGTCAAATCCAGACTTAATATTGCTCTCAATCTTGAGATCGCATTATAAATACGAGCCTCAAAGTTTTTATTACTCACAGTCAAGCATGGAAGACGCTTATAAAAAATAAAAAAAACTACTTTGCATTTGGATAAATGTTAAGCTAAAAAACACGTTAGTAAAAATTCATCCCCAATTCGTAAAGTACTTGATAAAGGACATTAACAGTCCACAGCTTTGTTCTACATTTTACCCATTCTCTAAAAAAACGGTAATAAATATCCGGCTAATGACCCGGACAACTTCCCGTCCGGGAATAGAACCGGGTACAAGCGAAACGGGTGTCCGGGTGTTAGCAAATGCTCATTTGCATAACAGTGACTATTTTTCCCTACATTTGATAAGTACACTGAGAGGCAAATTAATTTGTGTTGAACTGGGAGCGATAGAAAAACATAGAATGTTCCAATCGCTTCTTTTCCCGGGCGTACTGCAGGAATCAGTATAAAGGAAGCCTAGGGTTTCAGTAGCAGCTATCCGTAATTGCAAACATCATGTCATAACAAATATACGTCTAATACCTCTCATTTTGTATCAAAATAAGAGAACAGAAAGGGACGGCAATAAGATTTAGTTAAGTCGTGCCCTCCACGAATCGATAACACTGTATTGTAAAGGCAATAGACTGACAACCTATCACTATAGCGATACACATCTCCACCAGAACCTGAAATTGCCCTCAAAATGAATTTAACGGGATCAGTTTTCTTTTGTTTCTTATTTTATCAATAAACAAACGAAGAAAAAATTAAGATGCGCCATCTGGTCATCAATTTATTTTTAACTCAAAGAGGTTAAGTTAACCAAGCAGCTGGAATGTTAACTTAACAAAAACTGCGCATTTTAAATTCGCCACCGAGTGTACCCGCATCTGTCGTTTAACAAATTTCCAAAACAAAAGAATCAACAAAAAAAACTTAAAAAAAGGAAATGGCGGAAGGATCCACCCATCGCTGTGGTTCTAGAGGACATATTTTATTTACTAAGTGGGTACTTTAAATAAAAATGCGGTTTCTGCGAGCAGGGGCCGGTGGAAGTAACAAAATGTTAAGGAAAACAAGATTTATGTGAATTTAGGAGGCCTTTATCTCAGACAGTTGTCTTTTCGCAGTTGATGGGTTTTTGGAGCGAACAGTAAAAAAAATTGGTTCACTTCATAAAGTGTTTAGGTAGGTACGTACTAAGTAATGTATAAAGACTCTTAAAAAAAGGTTCGATCGCATTTATTATACCGATGAGAAAGAAAAGGTGAGCCTACATTAACGTGCCTACCGAAGTACTGAATCTGTATTATTCTAACTAAACTGGGCACAATCTCATACAGCTATAAATTGGTAATATCAAAAATATCAACTTATTTGTACGTCCAGTGGGAATTAAACTCACAATCTTCATAGCAAGAGCCCAAGGCTCAGACTGCTAGATGGCAGAGGCACTTTGAACCCCACATCTTTTTGCAAGATATCATTCCCAGCCGAAAACACTAGACCGATAGAAATCCTGACCTGAACCAGTATTGACCATAAAAAGGTCAGAGAGAACTTCTGTACAAGGCATGCGGAGAATTACGCAATAATCCCATACCGGAGCTGCCCCGATTGTGCATAACACAACAGACTAGTTATCGCACAGTGGTCTCACTGCGAAGACTTGGCGGACAGAATATTATGCTATATAACATATTAAGTACTCACGATTCTCTTTACTCATTTCACTATTTAAACGTACTGTGAAAATGAGAGCATATCTATGCCGATTTTGGTAACAACAATAATGGAGTCAATTCGGGCATACTCATTTCTAATTATCCACAACCTAAGCAAGAGATGATTTTTTTAGTTTTATCACCCAGAATTATAGAAGTTATCGTGTAAATTACGCAATTTTAATTGTTTCTGCCTCAAAGCGATTGTCCGGTTATAATCAGTAATGTAAACAAAAATAATTGTACCAGATGTTGCAGTTCCCGTGATACGATAAAGTTTATTGAAATATTCTGCGATGAATAAGCTGTATAGATCAATGCCCAGAATTTGTCTAGGTATCGCTGCTGTATTTACAAAGTAGCTGATTCTGCTCCCGGACATGCTGTAAAAATTTGCAAAAGAATTCAAGGGTTACAGTGTAGTGATTCAGGCGATGAGCTGATAGCCTGTCACTAAAGCGATACAAATTTCAATCTTAAATTGCCCTCAATCTTGTCAAACTGGCGTCTAGGCGTCTTACGCTCTGCGTGCGGGATAAAAGCGTGACTTTATCTGTATGTAAATACCTACAAAACCAAAAGTTTTTTGTCCTAAGCAATTCACAAGTAGCCCACTGTGCGCGGCCACCGCACCGTCTCGGGCGTTCCGCGGCGGCGCCCGCGCTCGTGATCGCGGCCGGCTCCCGGTAATCGGCCCACTGTGCAAACAGACGCTTTCGATGCCCACGATTTGCAATTGCAAACAATCCGCCAGATATGAATATACAGCGTGCGCGGAAAGGAGCGACATTCTTCCGAGTGTCAGGATACGGGTCGTGCAAATTGAATAGGTACCTACAACAAATAAGTATCACCTAGGTATTCTTTACAGGGTAGGCAGAACGTCAAGGACTGATAAATAGTAGTGACAGGTGGTCAGTTTACAAACCATGTCAGAGGCCTATTAGCTGTGCCATTAGGCAGTTTAAAAACTCTGTCACCAGGGTTCGTCAGGTCGATCGACTCGAATCCCACACGACACGACAGAAGAACAAACATCCCCCTGTATAGTAAATACCGTGGGATTTATTCCCTCGTGCGCGCGCGCAGACGCCTCGGGCGCAGATGCTAACCCAGCATCAACGCGATCCGAGCTCAGATGATCAGGTGATCGTGATCGAGCTATTGGGAGCTTGTTGGTTTTGGAGATCATAGCCACTTCCTGGGTCTTTTATGGTGTCTAGGAGATTTTTTCTAGTTTTACCCATGTTTTACTTAGCTACCTACTAGGTACCTTATTTTCCTATCACATCCTTTACTTACAAGAATGTTGATCTAAGTAGCAAACATTACAAGGCTAAGAAGGCATTGTGAAACTGCCTAAAAACTGTTAAAGCTACACGCGAAAGAGCGTTTCCACTAACGACTGTGAGAAATGGCTGTAATAAGGAGCTGGAAGGCGTCTCGTAGTCATCAAGAACTAATGAGAGAGAGAACCTCCGGACCAAGCCACGCCCACAATGCGCAACTTTTTACACGTTTTTTACTTTTTGTTCCAGTGACTGTAAAGGTACAGATTTTGTAAGATTTATCCCAGCAGCGTGATTAGGACAATACAGGCTGAATCACCTGATTGTCTGTCAAGAAAAATCGGAGGGCTCGGTCCGGTTGCTGTCTTTGTTCTGGTTGTTAAACTAACCTGATTTAAAAGCTCTGACACGAGGGTTCATGGGGTCGTTATTAGAGCTTTTCTTATTTCCTAAAACGTGCTTCACTCTTTCACAGAAGACAGCCGAACTAGCAACTAACAGCCTCCGTAGTCTAGCGGTCTGAGCCATGGGCTCCCGATGATGATGGGTGAGGATATCCTTAGGTTCGATTTCCAGGGGAGAAACACAAATGTTGATATTGGTCAATTTATCACTTTGTGAGATTGTCCCCAGTTTGGTCAGGGCAATGAAGGCTGAATCACCTGATTGCCTGGAAGAAAAAATATTTCGTGCTTTGGAGGGCGAGGGCACGTTAAGCCATTGGTCTTTGATAGTGGTCGTTACATAAACCATGTTATTCTATTAGCTATCTATTAGGCGGTTTAAAAACTCGTCGCCAGGGTTCATCGGGTCAATCTACTCCAAACCCACACGACAAGAAGCCGAGCTAGTGTGAAAACTGTTTAACTGTGGTCTTAAAATTAATGAGCTCCCACCACATTAGCAAACCTTTGTTCTGCAGTAGTTTTTCTCTGCCAGCAAATGTAAATGGAGCAGTTAGCCAGATTGCCACCACATAACATTCAACATGGCGTGTTGTTCTTAAGAATAATTACAGTGCTCAATCATTTCTAGCATTGGGCGTTTCCATGTTTCCTTCTGGCAATAAGGTACTGCCTTGTTGGCGAGGAAAAATATCTGGAGCCACCGTCCTCACGAGTTATTTACCTACATTAACTCAATGGTACAGTGATCTGAGCTTTGTATTCTCGTTTCAGAAGTCAAAGGTTCGTTGCTTAATAGGACACATGAGTTTAACATTGTTTTTTTTTTTCAGTTCAGTTAATTTTGTTACGTTATCATTTGCTTAGGAGGGCCCGTTAAAACCTCAGCATCCCTAATTTTTGCTTAGTATCATATTAAGTTCGTCTATACTGCCATCCTTTTCTGTTCGCTTAAGACGGAAAATGATGGGTATGGTTTTATTTTAGTTAAATCTGGCTAACGCTGAATCGAAGCCACTGATAACTTTATCAGAGATGGCGAAAACCGGCCTTAAAATAGCAATTTAATGTTCTGCTTACCCTGAAGAGAATACATCCATACACGCCTATTTCTTACCTAAACTCCTACATTCAATTTAAAACCTGCACTAGAGATCAGATAACTACTAACATGTCATGTCATGTCATGACCTAACACTAAACTACCAACGACAAAACCACACCTCAAAACCAACTATCACAATTTCCACCTTACCGTTTAAGCATTAGCACGAAAACCCTCAATTTTCAGTTATGTAGCTGCAAATAGTGATTGTCAACTGCATACCAGGTGAAATTCAATTCCTTAAAATCTACTTTTGCAATTCGCAACCTTACCCCGTCCACATAAGCATTACACACCTCACTTTTCAGTTCCCTACACGCAAATAGTGCTCCATATAGTTGTCAAATGCATACAGGTGACATTCAAATTTGTGCGTATGCGCCGAGGCGGAAAATGACATGTCATGTCGCGCGGCGCGGCTTGTGACGTCATGACATCGAGAGCTGTTGACGCGAGTGCAATGGGGATATTTGCTGGAGCCAAAAATCGGGACGCAAATAGGTTCGGAGTTTAACTAGACTGTCGTGTTGACATGCGTTCGTGTGTAGGATAGGATATAGTAGGGCAGCTTTTTAGCTGTAGAAATAAGTAGGTAATATGCAATAAAATATTACTCCATTTTTCAAAGAAAGGAATCCAACAACTTTTGTATTCCTTGCGAGTTTTTAAATCGCGTAATTAGGCCTTTGAAGTCGTCACTGTAACGATCGTAGCGATCACTATAAGAGTCAGCGTCTAGATCCAGAGTCTACATCTAACAAAACCTGCTTTCCAAAGCACCAAATCATATCACTTGTTAGTAATTAACTAACATCCATTACGAAAGCAAAAGATGCAGGCCACAAGACACGTCGTTTCAGAGTTTCGGCACAGGTTTCGGCTAACTTGACGGACGGTTAACTGAGCTCAAGTTGGTTTGTTTTTTATAGTTCTACTAAATTTTAGCGCCTACACATAATAATACACAGGTTAGCAACAGAGTGGGTTCCCCTCGATATAGCCGGCGAGGAAGAGGAAGACCAAGAAAACGGTGGCGTGATGACCTAGAGCCTTTGACAAGGACTGGGTAAACATGGCTCAAGATCGCGAAATGTGGAAGGAGAAAGGGGAGGCCTTTGCCCTGCAGTGGGACATCCCAGGCTAACAAAAAAAAAAAAACACATAATAATAACCAAGCGAATTCCTAGTAACCAAGTTTAGTAAAATTATTGCATTGCCACTTTTATGGCGAGTTTGCATACCGACTCCTAAGGTGGTTAACCCAACGCTACGCAATATAACGCAAAGAAATCTACTTTTCTTCAATAATCTCAAATATGCTCATAAAATCCGCCCCCTCAATTCGCTAAACACAGTAGAAATCCCAAATTCCATGCAAAAATATTCAAAGCAGCCAGTATTTGGCGGCCATATTATTTTGATACACAAATGCGATACGCACGCCGCCTAGCGGAGCTTTCCCAATACTCACACGCTCGCGCCTGCGGCCAAGGCGGCGTCGACTCTTCGCGCCAAAAACCGCCAAAACACACAACACTGCACTTCCGCGGCTTCATTTCACAACATTAAAACTGATCTGCATAAAATATCCACTTAGAACAATTCAGAACTTTGCGCTCGCAACACCAAGACTCTAGAACCCGGATTGCAGAGGATCTCCACGCGACATTAACGGGAGTCATGACGGCTCCTATGATCGGTTCATTAATTGACACCAGCTAATTAGCATGACGGAGCTATGTCTTCCTCGACAGCGGACCGTCGAATGAAAACCTCCACCATGTTGTTACTGAATTTTATACTCCATCCCAGTCAGCAGAGCCTCCAAGTTTGCCTCCTTCAAATTCGTTATGCATACAGCACCAAGGGCTGTTGAATACCGTTCGCGTTTATTTATGAACAGGCAAACTTCTGGTGGCTGGTGGGACGTACGAAATACAATATAGGCCCGGGGAGAGGACCCTGGCGGAGTCTGACCGCCCAGCACAGCCGCCGCAAGCCGAACAATGCATGTTATCGCTGAAAAAGGGCTTTTTATGTATTCAACTTTGCAACTCGGCTCATCTGCAAGTCGTATTATGGACCTAATTAACAAGTTAATATGGGCGATCCGGGGGCGCCGCGTCTGCGCACACTGCCACGGCGATTTGACATTCAAATTCGGGAAAAATTTGAATGGGCCCCTTCGCTTCCGTTGCGGGTGCAGCATCCCAACGCTGCGAAATCCCGAAATATTCCGAATGAGGTTTGTATTGAGGTGAGAATGTTTGAAAGTCTGCGGGATCCGTGCGTCGTGCAGAAGCGTTGCGACTTTGCAATGGTAAGGAGCGTTCAGAAATTCCGCCCCGCCCGACACCCCCATCACAAAGTATAATGATATCGTCGCGAGCGTTATTATGGGAGTCGTCATAAATATTTCATAGAGGAGGGTAGTAATGACCGAGTGACCGGCGATCAGCGCGGTCGCCGCTCCGCGCTCCGCAACCATCGAACACGTCATTACACCATGATGCCACTAATCCCCAAGCTTCTCCATGGCTCCTGTCAGATTTTATCTGTCTACTCATCCGTGCTTTGTGTTGGTTTATTTGCTGACTAAACAATTATCTAGAAAATAATAGCCCAATAGCCCACATCAATAAGAGGGGGCATCATTTTAATTTCTTTTGTATCTTTCTCGATTCTAAGAAGAACATTTCACATTAAGCTTCTTTCAGTATATGAAAAAAAAAAACTGCAGCTCTTTTAACGAGGTACATACATACAAAGCCAATCAACTAAAAACTTTGCCATAAGGCGCATGGCATACAGGAAGCTGTGCGGTGGCGGAGACTTCAATTTTACTATTACTAAAGGCGTTCCCATAATTTTATTCAAATAGTGTCCACACCAGAGTTTCCTCGTTATCGGCAGACTTTCACAAGTTGGCAGTACGTGTCTTTGCCAGGATGCGACCAGCAAAGATGGAGGGTGTTCGAAGGTGGCTGAAGGTGGCTAGGTGGCTAATTACAGCCGGACTGGCCTTTGATCATCGGCTTTGATCGGCCCACGACGCTACACACGGCTGCTAAAGAGTAGACTGGAGCATTTTTTTATTAGGACATGTCGCTCTGTCCACCCCGTAAAGGATGATGTAATGTGTATTTAGAAAGACATGAAACAAAATTCAGATTAGGAAGGAACAAAAATTGTAGCGATTTTACTTAAATACCGACCTTAAAAGACTCCATATTTTGTAGACAATGCTATTATGTTTAGCTTTTTAATTGGTTGTAAACACATTCAACATTTCTTCTAGTCTTGCTTAGACTGCAAGGAACTGTCTTTAACGATTCGTCGTCAACGTACGCCTGTAAATCGTCCTGTAAGCTCCTGTGTCACCGTCTCACCGTCCGTTGGAGCACCCCGGAGCCCCGCCGATCTCCTTTGACGACTCAAAACTTGTTACAGTCCGTATTAAAATTCAAAAACGACGCACGGAGCTCTGTCCCCGATTCCTAAAAACATTATTCACAGATTTGAATAATGATTTTGTTTTAGTCCTCCGCTCACACCTCGGTAATGTATGCGAAGATTGGAGCCCAACAGCCCAACTTCCTAACGCGATTTTTGGTCGGACTTAAATGGTTTTCAAACTTAATTTCGTTGGTGTTTTAGAGCTCAGGCTGCTTTTAGTTGGAAGTTGTTTATGCAGTGTGGGTACCTTTGGGGACCACGGGTTAATTTTCTTGGTAAAGGGGTTTGTTTATGCCAGACATGAGGCGGTGATTGTTGGTCAATCTTTCTCTTTATTAAGGGACAAATACAGGGCTTTGTGTCCAAATATAAGATTGCCTGGACGCAATAAGGATTTTTTATAAAAATCTTTGTTACCATCTGCAGTGTAGACAATTTTAAGGTTACTTTAGCAACCTTCGAACTAACTTACTCAAAAATTACATACCTTGTCGAAAGTTTTGTAGAAAGGTTGACATAATGATGCCCTTTCTTTTCAATCTTTTATTAGCATTCCGTTCTTCAGTCAATATTTCATTCAAGAATCACGACCTTCGTAGCTATGAGCAATAAAGTCCTCGTTATCTTAGCAGCAAGTCGGAACATCAGTTACAATTTTCCAAACAGTCATTTTAATGTGTCTTCTACTGCACGCGTTACCAACAAACATTTTACCATCTCTGAAAGCAGTTATGTCCCTTATTTCTTTGGAATAAGCGTTAGTATTCTCTTCTTCAGCCGTAGAAAAGCCTGGTGAAGTTAAAGTAAGTGATTCCTCTCAGTTTAGTCATAAAAATGTTAATGTAGCAAAAACAAACAGGCGTTCTAATATATGCGTGAGGAGGGAGGGGGGCATTAAGGGTCTGTTTGCGTTTCCACCATAGTTAAGATAAAACTCAGCAAATTGAATCGACGATTGATTCGGTACCAATGTTGCCAAGAGGCTGATCAAAGCAAGAGACAGAGTAATTAAGTTGGGTGGCAGTGGAATTACAATATTGCTGATATCAGGTTTTGATATTTAGCAGTAGGTATATTTCATGAAATAACCATTAACGCATACGAGTCCAAATATGACCACCCATTTTTGATAATTTATATTTGTTTGGTTACCTTTACTGAGTGAAAATAACTGATTAAAAAATTGTGGTCATATTTGGACTCGTATGCTGTAAAGGGTTAATAAAAAAATTATAAAATGTTTTGAATAATCTGTATTCAATCCACCATTGAATTTTTATGACCAGTTGAAATATTAAATTTAAAAATTATGGTCACAAACTCAAGACACATTGAGATTTAAATTTAAAACCTAGCAGATACCTATACAATACAAAAACAAAGACATTAAGGAAAAGAATCTCAGTTTAGACAAACTTCATCTGTTAAAAAAGTTAGCGTGATAAAAGAAGCAAATGGTATTGGGCCCGATTCGTAACCATCCTGACTTAACTAAATCTCACCTAAAATTATTGCCATCCCGTTCTGTTCTCTCATGATAGAAAGTGACAGGTATGGACTTATATTAGTTGAGTCGCGTATTTTGCAACCACGAATTGCTACCATTATTTATGTTTTTAAGGCTATGAAAATTTCACCTAAGCTATTTGACCAGTCACTTAACACTGAACAATAACGGTCCTGCAGGAAGATTTCCACCAGAAACATTATCAACTAATTCCTCTACCTTCAATAAATAAGTTGCTTCGGCGCATGTATCATCATTATAAGTATCTCGATGCGATCGCGCCCATTCTCCCTGTCCTGATTATCATAAGATGATGGATGTGCTGCAGAATATTGCCGCCCGTTTGACTGGAACCAGCACTCAATGAGGCTGAAGGACCATCCAGAGTGCTTTATTTCTGCATCTAGCTAGAGTATCTAGAGTTAGAATAAGTTGTTAAGGCCCGTATTTATAATCAGCTCTCAAGAGTGACAGCGAGTTTGAGTTCGTATCAGAAATGTCATTTCAGTACAAAACGACCTGTCAAATCCATACTTAATATTGCTCTCAATCTTGAGATCGCTTTATAAATACGAGCCTAAAAGACAAAGAGGTTTATTGGAAAAGAGAGGTTTTCTTATCTTTTTCTTTCTCTAGCAATACGTAAGTATTCTTTAGGATAATCTCGCTTCCTTCTAATAAATGCACCAAGAAGATGAGACTGGCAGTACCATCCTACTCAGTCTGTCTTGCCGGGACACAATTTTGTCTTCATGTCTTGCGATAGTAATCGGTACGTAGATGATCCTCGAGACAATGCGACGACTTAATGATGAGGACTAGGCTTTGCAGGACAAGAGTCAATTTGCAAGAGTCATTGGATAAAATAAATAAGAATGTTGGCTTTTTCCTGACCATTATTTTTCCGAACAACAGCCGTTGGGCGGATATGATGGATTTCTTTTCGGAGCCGCCGCAATTATTCAAATTAATGCGTCCGAGAGGTGCGCCTTGTTTTGTTTTCTATTTGCTGGGTTTATGTTATGTGTATTTTTTTGTGATGATTGAAAACGTTTAGTCGATGAAAACGGTATTTTAAATTGGTATCTCAAAAAATAATAAACAGTGAGCAGCATTATTTTTCAGAAAACAATAACTTTAATTACATTGTGCATGATGAACTCTGTTTAATGTGTTATATCTGAGGTGCCGACGTTCGCCTTCATAGATCAGTTTATCATCCATGTACATACCTATTACCTACTTATTATGGGTCTGATTATAGGTATAAAATATTTGAACCCTAATAATCATACAGTACTCATTACATTCTTGGGTGCATTAAAGTCTCAATAACATCATTATCTCGTACATCTTCAGCTCAGTAAAGAGAGTTGCATCCCCCCAGCATTTACATACGACTTGAAACAGAAGGGAAAGATAACAAACGCTTTTGAGACATTTTTATAATCAAGACTTTTGGGTTCTGCATGTTGTTAATAAATCTGGATTCTGTACTGTATCATCATTTCTCTAGCGTTGCTAATAAGTTCTAAAGATATATTTGACAGTTCGCTTTTCTCATTCCACGATTTCCCACCAATGAGATTCTTTTGGGTGAGCCAGCAGTACAGCCTATAGTGTTTCATCCCCATACAAAAGAACACATCATATGCGATATTACTATTTCTATACTTGTTTGAGAAAAAGCTTTTACTATGCTCAGAAGGTCCAAGTCTCACAGTAGTGGTGTGGCCAATATTGCGTAGCGTAGGTATTTTCTTTTGCATCAGCCTGCCCAGTTTTTCCACCCTGCGCATCCCCAATGCGTCCTAAGAACAACTTGCCAACATCTGCGAGCGAGACACTGTTTCAGTTCATTTAGCCGCTAAAATGTATATAAAAAGTTAAGACGCTTCCCTCTCAGAGCGTTCTTTAAGACACACTTTGAATAAAAGCTGCCCATTCGTTGTGCGATATCTTGCAATGCAGAATATTTTGCATTTCGAATGTGTTCAGGGTTACCTTAGGTACATTTTTTGGCTTGCAGCTTTTGGCGATTGTATAGTGTAGTACTTATCTCCATTAATATATAGGTTAATAGATGATTCGAAAACAATGCGATTGTTAAGTTATGAATGATTGATTGATTTCAAAAATGTGATGATGTCTCACTTTCATTTTATGAAATTGCTAATTTTAGCAATATACACTTCTAGTTTCATTTCACAATTTCTTGTTAGAACGGACTAGGTTGCTTCGGCTGTTTCGCTTGTGTTTCTTCCGATGTTTCCATTCTTGCGTTTTTTTGACGCCAACTCATGGGCGGCCTTACGGATTTTTTGAATAATGCGAGTGTTATGCCTCGAAATATGGTTCATTTGGCGCGAAGAAAACTTCTGCAAAGTGCGTGCGGAAATCATATTCATATTTTTTCCGCCTCAACTGTTCTCGACGAAATTTAAATAAAGCGCGCCGACTTTTTTTCTTGACTCGACTAATATTACCATATTGTGTTCGTCTGAGGCTTTTGAAATTTAATTTGGCATGTGTTTTTTTACGTCCAATATGGTAATTAAAAAAAAAGTAACAATATTGTCTCTTATCAAAATGTTTATACATTTATGATACTTCTATCTAGGTACTTTCTAGAGGTCCACTCTGCGCATAATAGACTAGCCTGTATAAAAGTAGGATGGTTGATGCCGCCCCTATAAGAACCTCCGTGGTCCCACTCCCACTGCTTGCAATCGCCATTCCCAAGAGAATCCGGTGCCACTTGACGTAGTTGATTTGTTTCTGATGGCGGCACCACACATGGCTATTTGTATTTGCGTATTTGACAAATAACCCATGTGTGGAGGGTATATTTGCCAAATTTATTGCCGTATTTGCCTATTTGGCAAATATAGCAAATAACAAACATGGCTTACCGAACATCTGTCGGTTTTTCAAGGCACATCAAAGGAGACAAATAAACAAACACGCAAATATGCTGGCCACACATGGTCGGCCGGCTCCTGCCATACCTATATAGGTACTCTGTGCTTCTGTCAGCTATTGTCATCAGCGCGGACATAACCTCTTATCTCTACTTCTCTATTCAAGTGTTTATTTTGGTTTGGTAAATAGGAGTAATAGTCCGAATGTAGAAAAGAAAGCCCGGATGGTGTAGTGGATAGGGCCGCGGCCTTCTGTGCAGGAGGTCGTGGTTCGAATCCCACCACGTACCAATGTGTTTTTCGGTTTTCGAATTTCACATGTACGTTTACCTACTTAGCAAATATGTTTGATTATTTGGTATTTGACGCCATGTGTGGTTGGTCGTATTGCCTATTTGCCTATTTGTCAAATATTTTGGCAAACATGGCAAACACAAATAAGCAAATACAAATAGCCATGTGTGGTACCGCCATTATAGATATCTCATACCTAAATAAGACTACATTTCGTTTAAAAACTGTCAGGAGAAGATGACAATGGGGCTTTTAGATTGTAATGCAGAAAATTCATAGGTTCTTAATTCTTTATGTTTCCAAACGATTTACAAGAAGCATTTGACTTTTCACCTCAGCATCAAAAATAAATTATTTCCAACCCACCAAAACTCTTTAGCTGGCTTAGCGAACGAAAATTTATTTCAAAACTTTCCCAGTAAACACGGCAATATTTCCCTCTGCATCTGCATCGCGCCAAGCGAAGCGAAGCAAAATTTCGTTCAGAATTTTGTGCGAAGCGTTCAGAATTTTGTGCAAAACGTTCCTTCGCGCGCAAACTCTCGTATTTATACTGCGAACTTAATTTCGTCCCCGCCGCCGCCGCCGCAAAGAAAACTTGCCTTAAAATTAATATTTCTTTCATTAAAATCTTGTAATATTTTCTCTGCTGCATGCATAAGTAATGTCCATGAATAAGTTAGGTGCAAAAATTGTGGAGACGCTCTGATTGAGCGGCGGTCGGTGAGTATTGCTCAGTTTGATTTTCCAAAGTTCAATGTTTGTTTGTCAGGCTGTTTGTCTTCCAATTTATTTAATCATCGGATTATTTAAATTGGGATTGCTTAAACTAAATTGGGAAGTTCAAGTTCGTTTTATTTAATTTCATTATTTATTTCAAGTTTATCGTGTTTACTGGGAAAGTTTCAAACGATAGATACTTAGTTGTATTTTTTACACCTGATTGATAGACAATTTAAAAACAAGAATGTATTAAAACAAGAAATAATACAAGAACATTATTTAAAAATATTTAATTTAATACTAAAAAAAACATTAATTTAATAATTTTTTTGAAATTACGATTTTCACAATGTTTGACTTTGAGGTTGTGAGGCATTCTTAGCTAGATTTTATAACAAGATTATGTTATAATTCTGAGGAATTTTATTCATTGTATTTTTCAAGACAGTATCCTTATTTTTTTTTTCAAGGAAAAAGATTTCATTTTTGATGATAGATGAATGCCCATCAATCCACGTTCCAATCTTCCTATAAACACGGTTTTGGAAAAAGGGTTGCTGTAATGAAGGGAAAAGTGGTGTTTTTTTAAAAAAATTATACGGAATTATTCCATCTTGTTGCACCTGTGCTCACAATATTGAAAGTGAACCTCTCCTTCAATAATATTACTAAGAAAAAATAAGCTACAATGTTTGGTTTCTTCTTTTATATACAACGTGTAACAGAAAGGGTATATGCATCGAGAAATGGGTGAATCTACCCATGAAATTTAACAACTTTCCCTAAGAAACATAGGTCGAAATACGAAAAAAATATTTTGACTTCCCATACTAAATGCGCTATCAGCTGATGCATTTTGTATGGAAGACCAAATTTTTTTTTTCGTTATTCGACCTATGTCCCTTAGGGAAAGTTGTTCAGTTTCATGGGTAGATTCACACATTTCTCGATGCATATACCCTTTCTGTTACACGTTGTATATGTGTGTTTTCATAAATAAAGTTATACTTTTAATATATTCCTTGTGATTTAATTAGACAAACGATCTGAAAAATCATTTACTTAACAGCACTGATTCATTAAGTATTAAGAATCACCTGATTAGGTACATATAATAGAAGACAACTTAATTTATGTACTGAATGAGTTGCTGTAGTATGGTAATTTACGGAATTGCATGTGCTTTTGGATCCAATAAATAGGATCGGAGAGTTAACCTGACTGTAAGAATTAACTAAAAAAAAAAGTTGCTTTTCATTTATAAGTCGTTACTTAATCACTATAACATACCTACTTACTTTCCATTTGTTTAGAAAAGTTTAATGTAGTACCTACTTTATTATGTTAAGATCCAAAATAGAAAGAACTTAAGAAAATACTTCCATCTGCCCTTACAATCCCTCCTTTGCATAATACCGCCTGCATAATTCGGGGTCTCTCAAAGGTAGCAGGTTTAATCCGTTTTTATTTTCACAACTTACTCTCGGAGGTGGAAGAGGCCCAATTCCTCTTTGAACAGTGTTTTCATCACCCTCTGATGTTTCCTGAAACCCTTTCGGAGTAAAACGCTAGGTTTTTAAACTTATCTTATGAGGTGAAAATTAATGCGCAGACGAAAACTTTGATGTTGTTAGTGAACTTTGTCAAGGAACAATTTATAAATCACAAATATTTTTTAATGTTTCTGTATGTGCATATCATAGGAATTTGATCAAAGATTTGATAACGGAATATTTTTTTGGTAATGGTAAGAGTTGTGAAGTGACCGATGACCGCCTTATAAGGTCTAATGCCAGAATATTAATATTATGTGTATTTATTTTATGTAATGATCAAGATCAAGAGGTACAGATATACCTACATACTCTTTAGTAGCATGATGGTAGCGTGCTAGTTGAGGTGCGGGGATGAAAGCGGCCACTTCCAAATTTCTTTTGTATCTGTTATACAGGGAGTAAAAAAAAGTACTACGTTCGTTTAAACCACATGTTCTACTGATGATACCAAACAACTTTCCCAAAGCACAAATATTTTAGACTGAAAAAAAAAATTTGCCTTTTCCAAACAAAGATTTTCCGCGATTTTCAGTTTTGTATGGACATTTTTCGAGCTAAAATTTTTGTGCTTTGGGAAAGTTGTTTAGTATCATCAGTAGAACATGTGATTTAAAGGAACGTAGTACTTTTTTTTACACCCTGTATACGTTAACTCTCAAAGAATGTTTGTGTTTTGATCGCAGCGATTTTTTTGCTCACGTGATAATGTATCTCCTTTATCCTCGGGGTGTCACTCGCCACACCTCTCGTCATTGTGATGCATTACATGTACGGAGAGTCTGAGCCCAGGATCTGCAGTCTGATGTTGTTTTTAATGGCTTGTTGTCGCCTCCATTGGTGGGTTTTTTATGCTGTCGAAATATTTTTCATTTGGTCTCAATTTGACAGTGGTTTCGTTAAAAAAAAATACCATCAATCAAGGTTTTGACCTACTATGACTTTTTCCCTACACACTGTTCGAATTCGAACTAAGAGTAAGTAATGTTTTTCCCGACGGAAGACAAAAAATTCAGAACTCTAAAAATAGGAATGTCTCATCTCCTGCCTTCATAAAAAAATACATAAAATATTTAATTTATTAGCTTCGTCAATCGTTAGTAATAATAATAACTATACCATGATTTAAGACTTGTCCATTATCAAGAAGAAGAATATTCCACCTGATAAAAAGGTGCCTTGATATTGATTGTGACGATAGCCGTATACCCCTTTATCGTCCCAATCACAGTGAGACACAAAACACCAGTCATTTAAATCAGGTTCGTCAAAACTTTCAAATCAATTTATTCGTACCATTCTCCTCATTCACAAATGTTATCTCCAGCAGTTTTTTTAGACAAAAACCCAACGAATGTCGGGCGAATGCCATCAAAATGGTTCCATTGTCATCGCTGACTGGATTCCATCCATCGCGATTCCATCGGAGATTGACAACCATTGTTTTTCACCAAACAATTAATGTCACAGTTATTCCATTCTATGCGAACAAGATCCGTAGCGGTTGCAAAATAAGATTGATAATCCGTCAGGACGGATTTACTGACATGCCAAATTATATCTGCTGTAAAAATCTTCCAGAAACACAGGGGTTTCTCTTATGCCCAAAGCGTAAGGCCCGGTTTGGCGCAGACGGTAGGATCTAGAGTGGGCATGTAGTTTTTGCGAGTACAGCTGAAGTGTTGTCATATTTTTCACGCGGCCGCGCAGTGTTGCCAGGTGACGGAGTGCCCTCGTGGTAAGCTATGTGCATAAATTTCGACAAGAGTTGTGACATGGCAACCCAGCGCCTTTGTGACGCGACGAGTGCTTTCCACGGTCTTGGAGTCAACGTCGCCTGCACAAAATATTATTTTCCTTTTTCTTTTATTTACTTTCTGGCATGTAGTTTATCAAGATTTAGAGGAATGCCAGGAATTGTAAAGTTTCTGCTGAAAACAAATAAATTAGATACATTATTCAAATCACTTCGCGTTCTAATGCAATCCTAAAAAAAACTCAATCGAAGTTCTTCCAATCTACAAACTTAATTCCAATGAAGTTTACATTGCCAAACTTGGCTCCACCTGTTCTTTATTCAAGCTTGATTGAAAGACGACAAACATTCTTTTCCTTTTCTTTATATTCGACCTGAATTTCGAGGGCCTGCATAAGCAAGGAGGTTTTATATTTTTATCACCTCGTTTCTGCGCTACAATGGCAATATAACGGGTTTAAGGACGCATCAAATTTAACTTTTTGGTACTTTTATGGTGAGAAAAAAGGGCAGGTGAGCTTTGGAGGGCGATATTAAAATGTTTCATGTAAATTTCAGTCCTTCCAAGAGCTATATTTCAAGAGTTTTGCTTTCTGTCTGCGAATTTGGTATTCATAAGAGAGTTTAAGTTTAATATACATGTTTGAAGAGAGTTTTTTGTTTGCTTTCATAGATTTTAGACGTTATGAACATAATTTTTACATTTTTTTTGGGCTCTGATTTGTACCCAAAAGGTCATTCGCCTTTCTATCATTTTATTTCTTGACGTAAAAGTCCAACGCATTTATTCAGTTTCTTTTCAGACTGCACATCACAAACTATGAAAGCACAAATTCGTACTGAAAGGTCTGAAGATTTAATATAATAATAACCACAAAATATAAACCAAGGTGAGTTTGGTATGAAAATAAGTGAAGTGCAGATTAATAGGTAAGGTTTTATTAAACTCGCGGCTGACGGAGCTGTTGGAGGGTCGGCAGAGGGTCCAATGAGTCAGGGATGGATTTAGAGAAATAAACAGAAGAAATCTCAAAATTGGTTTCAAACATCTTTTAAAGTATAAATGGGAAGAGAACACAACGGACTCAGGTTTGGATGCAATTTGTTTAAATGTACATAGTATAGTCCTTCAAATTTAATAATTACAGGAGTAGATCAGCTGTTTATTCGATGATTTTTGCCTATTCTTAAAAGTCAGAAGAATTGTGCAAAAAGTGGCCGCAGTTTTAAAAAGAATCGTTTTTAAAACTGCGACACCATTTTTTCCTGGTCATTCAACTATGTGCTGATAGCTATATAGTGATCCTTTTATAGGTCAAAATAAAAATTGTATTTAGGGCCACCTGACAGTATTTTTTATAAATTAGGGTGGTTCAATTTTGATCCAATATTTTACTTGAATTTTTAACAGAAATGTTTATTAAGTAACTAATGTCATGTTTTTTTCGCCATCCACTAAGTACCTCTCTGTATAAAATAATCCGCTGAGCGCCGGTGTTTGTTTTGATTGTATTAATTAAGGCGGGAGTTGAGTTTTATTAAGAACAGCTTCTTTCTTCCAGCCAACACTCCTCCATATTCATGTCCGCCTCCTGGTAATACTCGCCAAGTTTGCTGATCGAGTTACAGAACTTAGGGCACTTTTAATTTTAAAGGTGTTTAGAATAACGATGGGTAAGATAAAAGTTGTAATTTTTAATTTATTTACTCTTGATTTACTTAAGTGATCGAAATAAAATCTACAATAGGCATTTTCACCCACCGACGGAACATAGATATTTGGCGCTGGACTCCACTGATTACAGCCCAAGAGCACAGAGGCCTCTTGGGGAACTTATGATCGTTTATTATGGAATCGTTCACTAGGAATTATCCACATAGGTAGTAAAAGCCTGTGATTTCTTGAGTGGGAGATAAATGAAATCCAGTCCAAAAACTTACAATATTGTACGCATGAAAGGGTGTAGTTACTTACCTACTGTTACACACAACAATGTCGTATTCTATACCTACTCTGAAACATTTATTGTTTGTTTAGGTATGTGAATACTGCTAAACATGTTAGCAATTTCTTTCTTTACCTATTTTATTCTTTTTTACCATGGAATAGAAACAGGTATGAATACGATACCCATAAATTACAACAAACTCGTCCGTATGCAGGAAAAGTACTTGCCTATTTAATTTGATACAAAAGATGTGTAATATCGTTTTATTGCAGGAAAAGGGTCTCAGTTTTATTACATACCAAGTGAGGAAAGTGAATATGATTACTGAGAAAATATTAATCTTCTTCTTCTGTAAACGGTGGGGTAAAACGACCTGATAAACCCGGCTGACAGAGTTTGTGAACTGCCTAATAGACTAACAATGGCAAAAACCTAGATTGGTTCTGGTTTTCTTTCTGTAAAAACCAGTACCCTCATGCATTCCCCTAGATTAGGTAGCCGACCCCGTGAGGTACGGAAAAAGGCTAGGGAGATGATGATGATGATGATGGTCTGTTTACCGACCACCATCAGTGACAGGGTGGTCTGATGATATCCTTCGAAGCCTTTGCCTTTTGTTGGGATATTATACTCTAAATTGTACTCGTAGATTATAATGTTTACAAAACAATAAATTAAATTCGTATTCCAAATTCGTCAACAAATAATAATATAATCCCAAACACCGCGTTTCACCTCACCATAATCATATTCACCATGATTGGCAAGAAATGATGCTGTGAAAACCAACCCTTTTGGATTATGTTATAAAACAAAGAGTTATTTTTTTCTTTTTAACTGCTTCAGGTACTTCAGCAAGGAAAATAAGACCTCTCTAAATTATGTTTGATTTAGTAAGAAGAAAGTAGAAAATTAACGCACAGGTATTCCGGAAGAAAGACTACATATAGCAAAGAAAATATAATATTAGCTAACGCCACCTTTAAGAAGCTCATGGGAAATTCCAATCATAAGGCATTCTGAAGACGTAATTCTTTAAGTTTTTAATCATTAAGCTACAGAGATTGCTTTTAATATGTTTGTTTTTAAGCTACAGAGATTGCTTTTAATATGTTTGTTTTAAAAGAACAATCAATTCAAACCTATTTCTTTGCCTGCCCAGTCGTGCACTAATTGACGCTCCCACGCTGTTTTAGAGTCCCATACGACAAACTAACAGAACGGTTCATATCCCAACTTTTTCCCTCCAAAATATAAAATTCCGCGGACTACGTGTGTTTTATTTTCCCATCGACGGACGAACAAATAAAAAGGTGCACTTAAGGCGAAGAATACTCAATGTGAAGATCGGGGCTTTCTCCCGCGTCCTGTTTTTATCCTACTTGACTCCTAATGTGGTGAATTCATACATGAGCAATTGGAATGGAGTGTTCTTGGTTCCTTGGTTCTCCCTGTTCCCCCCCCCAACCCCCCTTTCCTCCATTCTTATAACAGTTTTGCTGGGAGGTGTCTGTAACAGCCAGGCTCTTTTGTCACAGGGCCGCCAACGTTTAATAGGTTAAGCAGAATATGTATGAGGGTTTGTGAAGGTGAGATCACGTAAATTGGTAACGTTACGTAAAAGGTTACGTTTATTAACCGAATTGATGGTCGGTGGTGGAGACAGCTGTAATGTAATACGTCGGCAATAATTGATTGGTTTTGTGTTTACGTTGAAGTCCGCTAATAAGAGACTTGGCATTTTCTTAAAAGTTAAAAGTACAAGGAACTTGACCAATTTGTTAACCACGACAGTTTTTCTGGCTGATAAAGTTTTAAGTAATTAGTGAATTAATAAAACATTTCGATTTTGTCAAATTTGTGGAACGATATCTTTAAATCTTGATCGCGCTCTGATAATGTTTATCGGATAAGATAAGTAATTTTACTTCATTGCATTTACAATATATTCTTTTTCATGTCTTTCATTGATTATTATCTTTACGGTTGACTGACTGAACTATAAATTAAAATAATTTATTGTGTCTCTTATTATATAACTTGTAGCAAAATTAAATCGTCCATTTATAAAATTACTGTAAAATACCACATTAATTAAAAAAAAAAATAATCGAGAAATACAACTTTACGATAAGTCTAGTCAACCCTTCATGAAATCATTCAATAAATCTGTTAATCACTTTAAACAAATCTAAACAATATTTCGAAACAATCTAACCACACTTTCAGGGCTTGAAAACAATTTCCCTTCTGAAATCCTTTCCATCTGGCGGCCCTACTGAAAATCGCGAGCATTGGCGGAAGTGCGGCCCATTTACCCCGCCCCGGGTAAATATGTACCCGGGTATATAAACCCGGGTATATCCACCTTATGTAACCCAGCGTCTTTCAGTTTCAGCCGGGTA